>ML778879.1:439152-451346 GCA_009831015.1 Picea engelmannii
CTGAGTCTTCTAGGACTCACTATTGGATTACCAGTTTGGTTGTTCCCCACTCCGGTGATCCCGAATCCTCCCAATGTTTCAGTTGCACCTAATACTTTGGATGTCAATACACCACCCACACATCAACCTCATGTCGATTTTTCGCCTTCTTCGTTCATCAAGTCTCCTTCCATTTCTCCTTCTTCGCCTAGTGAAATCTCTAAAGCAAGTAGTCAGGTTGATCAGAAGAAGAAGAAATGGAAAGAGAAGAAGAAGAATAACTTGAAAAGGACAAAGGCCCCAACAACATTAGATGTTGTCTCTAAGAAACCAGTTATTGTTAATAGTACTGGGAGTGTTGATGAGGTCAAAAAGATTAAAATGAAGAATCCAAAACCCAAATTCCCTTGCAGCCTTTGTAAGGGTGACCACTTTCTAAGGGATTGCCCCGGTCTTACACAGGTCTTAGAAACGTGGTCTTCCACGTCATCAGCCTCTGTCGGTCATGTCAATGATACCCCGTCAACTAATGATGCTCAGGTTGGTAAGAAGAAGAAAACTGTCAAGTTCCCTTGCATGTTATGTAAAGGTAATCATTACTCTCACCTTTGTCCTCGCATGGACGAGGCTTATTCTCTTTTGGAAAAACTTCAACTTCCAAAAGGTTATCGTAATATTTCCTCCGACCCATCATTGGTTGATGGACTGATCAATCTGGTTCCATCCCTGGTCAGTCCGGTTGATCGGGTGGTCAATCTAGTTTCCTCCTCGATTGAACCACGAACCCAAGTAGCTGATCCAGTTCCTTCATCGATCAACCCCGCTCTTCATCAAAAGAGTGACACCAAAGTGGTCGATCTGTTTTCATCCTCAGTCGATCCCACTCTCCCATTAGAGAGTGACACCAAAGCGGTCGATCCGTTTCCACCCGTCGACCCCATTCTTCCCTTGGAGAATGAAACTCAAGTGGTCGATTCGGTTCCGCCATCGATCGATCCCACTCCTCCTTTGATGGGTGCCAAAGTGACTGATCCAGTCCCTTCCTTGGTCAGTCCCACTCTTCCTCTGAAGAGTTCCAAAGTGGTCGATCCAGTTTCACCATCAGTCGATCCCATTCCTCCATTGAAGAATGTCGAAGTGACTGATCCAGTCCCTTCCTCGGTTAGTCTCACTCTTCCTCTGAAGAGTGCCAAAGTGGTCTATCCAAGTCCACCATTGGTTGATCCGATCCAATCATCGGTCGATCCTACTCCCCTTCTAGAGAGTAAACCCGATACTGCCCATGTTTTTCTTGTTAATACAGACTCTACCGTGCCGGGGGGCATTTCTCCTTCTCCTGTGAAACCCCCTCCAAGTACCGAAGCCATCCTTTTTGATTGGGGTGCACTAACTAGACCTCGTCTTCCCTCTCACATTCCTTTCCAGATTACAGTACAGGTTCGTGGTCGGGATGTTCCTCAAACGTTGATAGATGAAGGTGCGTCCGTTAGTATTTTGTCATCTGTTGCTTGGTACGCTTTGGGTTGTACGCAACTTGCACCGGTTACACATAATCTGTTAGCTTTTAATAGAAGAACTAGTCAACCTTTAGTTATCCTTCCTCAGTTTCCTGTAACTTTGGGAGGGAAAACTGTCTTTATCGATGTCATGGTAGTCCGAGACCCCTTGGATTTCTCTTTACTCCTTGGGCGGGATTATGTCTATGCCATGAAAGCTATTGTATCCACCCTTTTCCGTGTGATATCTTTTCCTCACGATGGAAGAATTGTGACTATTGATCAACTTTCATTCATCGGCCCTGACTGGGTTACCTCCCTAAGTGGTTCTTATATGCAGACAGTATCACCCCCGCCGCATGTCAATTATGTGGCGTTGTCTCCCATGACCTCAACTTCCAATGATTTGGATCCGGTAGTTGACATGGTGATCTCTTCGGTAGGGTTATTGGAGCCTGATCTCCTTACCCCTGTCACGACCCTCAACATGTGTTCCTTCCAGAGTGATTCTCTTCCATCTAGTGAAGATCTCATGGAGGCCATGACCACATTTTATCCATTGACATGGTACCCTTCCAGAGAATTATCCTCTTGGAAGCCATGATCCGGCAGAAACCACGAGCATAGTTTCTCTTCTCTGTGGCAAGCTCGTTAAAAAATGAAACAAAGGTCCTGAGAATAGTTCTTTTCCTATGTCAAGCTCGTTAAAAAATGAACTAGTCACCTCTCTTGAACCTTCTTTTCATCCACCCTTCTCCTTTTTCTCATCTACTAGTAAAATTGGTGACGACCTCAGAGACGGTGAATGAATTGAAGCTTGGAGGGCATGTCTCCATCCTTTGATGATCTTTCTGGAGTTTAAGCCACTAGCTTCCATGCTGGGGGCATACCGAGCTTAGTCTTTGTTCTCTCTCGTGCTCGTAAATACATGAGAATGCATCCGGGTAGAATTTTATCTCTTTTTCAGACCTGTATGGATACACGAAAAAGGACCCCCTTGGAGTCTCCTTTAAGCTCTTTTCAGACTCTCTAAACATGAAAATATTGCCGAGTGATCTTGCTTCCTTTCCCACTCGTTAAACAGTTTGAAAGGGCGTATTTCGAGTGATAATTTATCTCTTTTTCGGCCTCGCGAGACTAACATTAAGAAAAAGGACAACACTGGAGTCATCTTTAAGTCCTTTTCAGACTCTTTAAACATGAAAAGATTACCGAGCGACCTTGTTCTTTTCACGCTCGTTAAAGTATTTGAAGAAAATGTTTGTTGAGCGATAGTTTATCTCTTTTTCGGTCTCGTCATACTACTTTACGAAAAAGGAACTGAGAGAGTTCTCTTTTAAGTGTTTTTCCAGACTCTATAATCATGAAAAACCTTCAAGTTTTCTATCTTTGGACTCGCTAAACAAAACATTGACAGGCCCATATGGGATCGAAACCTTACTTCTTCCAATTCGTTAAACAAAGGAAGAGGAACTTACTGAAGGTGAGTTTTATCGAGCATGTGTTACCCTCATCGAGCTCGTTAAATTAAAAAGAGGTGCTCGTCTATCTGTATGGGGGAAAAATTGAAAGAAGCAAGCCAAGCAGTCTCTTGAGAACATTACCAAGTAATTATTAGAGTCGCCCTTGAACACGACACTTTGTCTTTTGCACGCATTATAATCCGCTGAACCTCTGCACTGAGCCAATCCTTTGAGTTTCTTTCACTCTTCTGGGTCGCCTGACGTAAGTCACAACATCCACTGCATCATCAAGTTCTGGTCCATGTCATGTTTCTGCTGTTGTGCCTCAGTGTTCAAGGGAAGTATCTGCCTCGAGAGTCAGCCATCACAAATATCTTGTCTCAATACCCATGTCAGTCCATGTTCATGTGATCTACCAATTACATCTATGTGTTCGTTTTGTGTTGTTGATGGGGGATACATCAAGGCCCTCCTTCGACGGGTCTATTCCTGTCAACTTCAACACATTATCCAGGAAATAGACTCAGAAACCAGTTAGTACTTTGGGACCTTCATTCCTCAATGGCAGGCTTCCTCGCGTTTGACAATGGGTTTACATCATTGACCTCTGATCGAATGATTCCACGGATGTTTGACTTCATCTCATCCATTCACATTCGTTGGAATGTACTAGAGTACCTTGGGAATCATTGACATTAAGGGTGATCTCCCTCACACTTGTTAACTGTTTACATCATTGACCGGTAATCAAGTGGTTTCTGCCACATTCGACATCATAACATCTATTCACATGGTTAGATTTGTACTACATCGAGATCGGTAAAAAGACCCTGGGTTGAGTGATCACTTTGATATGTGCTTTGCCCAGGTTGCGAAGGAGTTTCTCTTGAACAATGGCACATATATATTGTTACATAGATCCACTTTGTATTGGTCATGTCTATGTCTTGTCATCTAGTAGATCCACTGTGTATTTTTCATGGCTATGATCAGTTCAGGTCATTAGAGTATAGATCCACACTGTATCCTCGGTGGCTATACCTTTTTATCAATACTATTATGGATCTGCAGTGTATTTTATGGCGGCCATATCTTGCAAGTCTTGATCATCCAAGCATAGGTATTCCTGCCTTAGGTTTGAAACATGTCATGATATTTGTTGGATGTTTGTGTGCAGCTTCTATCAGGTTCCCCGCGTCTATACCCTTGCTTGAAAGTCTACAAAGCATTTCAGTTATCAGTTCTCATCTTCTAACTTCATACTTTGGGGGGCAATCTGTTACACATCAACATTACTCGCTTTGATAAGTGTCGCAAGTGTCGCATGTTGCTCACAAGTGTCGCAAGTGTCAAGCAAAGCATACTACCATGATGACGACACTAAGGAAACCCTTAAAATGCCTCAAACACTTGATTTGAAGGAAGAGGAATGGCTAACTGAAGTTAAGAACCTCTTGCCACCTGAAAGAATCATCGAATCTAAGGTTTTAGAAGATAGCGCTCCCCTATATCACCCTTAGGAGTGCTGGCGCTCCCCTATAAAGTGTTGGGGAGCATTATAACACCAAACAACCCTTCTGAGGGAGTGCTATGGATTTTTAGAGCACTGACACCCCCCTAAAGCCTACTAGGGAGCACTATAGCGCTCTGATGGCCTTTTTGAGGGAGCGCTACCTATTCCGAGCAGCAGTTGATCTATTGAGGAGAATAAGGGGAAGATATTTCAATCTTGGAAGGCAGTTGCATTCGAATTCCTGGTTCAGCCATGATCTTAGGAGAAGATCACTGGATTAAGGAGGGAAATCCTCAACTTACCCTAAAGATACCTCAAGAGATTAAGCCTCTCTAAACCTATATAAACAGGCTCTATCACGGTGGAAAGAAGGAAGAATTGGAAGCATGAAACCTATGATCTCATGGGAAACATACAGTGAACTAGAGGAAAGTAATCAGTGAAGCTGTTGTCATCCGGATCATGGATCTTTTGAGCAAGGGTTAGACAAAGGGGACTTGATGAAGCTGTCGCATTCGCATCTATGGTTGTAAGTTACTTCTGTCATTGTTCTCATCAATATGACATGCTTGGCCTATTTCTTTCTAGTTTGTGTTTAATATCACATGAACTTGTCTCTGATAGATAGATATATTTCAAGCTAATATCAATAGAGTAGGAAGTGGTTGTATTATTTTTTATCTACAGGGCTCATCGAGGAGCGAAATATTGGGGCTCAACTCGGAGCATGCAGGGACAAACGCCGATAAAAGGTACTTCTTTTCTCCTTCCTCCTCATGCATTAGTTTGTATAGATCTGAAAGGAAGTTAGTGTCCACGTTAAGCATCTTCTGTCTTAACAGTTAAGAGTCTAGCTCTCAAGAGGAGATCTACCTATCCACAGGGAGATTTTCCTTCAACACTAGGTGTAACATGATAAGAAATAGACAAACAAAACTCTAGATAATTGAGGAGGAAATTATTTTTCGAAGACAGAAGGTGGTGTCTAAACACATTGTTACAACACTTAATCATAGCACACTGTGATCAGAACATCGCAATGCATATTAGACATGTTATACACAACAATGATACCACGATATGTATAATAATTGGGGGGCTCCGTGGCTGGGGGAAACCCTAGCCAGAGACACCCAATATTGTTTCCTTTTCTCGGCGTGACTGCTCTCTTCCGCCAGATGCAGATGTAGTCGCAAACTCGTCTTACTCTTCTTGGTTCCTTGTGTGGTGGCTCTCCTTATGTTGTCTCCTTTGCGGTCGGTTGGGGATCCTTTTCTTCATGCAGATCCCCAGGTATCATCCACGCTCCTCGAGTTGTTGCTAGTTTGGCTGGCCACTGGGATCATTTTCTTCTGTTTGGGCTCAAGTATTTGATGCTCACAACCTCTGATTGCATAGTCGTTCTATTGGTGTTTGCACTATGAGTAAATTCGATGGTTTCAAGCCGTTGTATTTCTTATGGGTGCATCTGTGGGGGTGTTGCATGGTGTTTTAATTCTCAGATCTATGTTTCTCTCGCAGAGGTCTATGTTTTATTTCGCTCCTATTTTGTTGTTCCTCCCTCTGGGTTCTTTAGTTGTTCAGGGTTTGATGTATGCTCAGATCCGGCTCCTTTTGGTGGCTATCGATATTTTCTTCTATTTGGTCAGGGTTATGCCATAACTTTGAGGTCCTTTCCTTGGGAGTGCGGTGAGGCTCTGACACTTTGAGGTCCTTGGAGTGGGCGTGTAGTTCTTGGTATTATTGATGTTAGTTGGGATCTTCATCGTCATTTTTGCTTCTGGCTCTACTGATGTGTAGGTTTTCATACCTCTCTGACCTGGTCCTTCCAGCCACCAAGGTCTGTTTGGGTTGCACTATTTGGGGGTTTATTCTGTGACGGGATCTCTTGTACTGGGTTTTCTAGACTTTTAGGGGTTTCTTTCAGCTCATGTCTCTATTTTTTTACTTTAGGCTTTCCAACCAGTTCTTCCTTGTCCCTTTTAGATATTTCTACCCAGGACTGGGTCGTGCCTTTGGCACCTACAAAATGTAATTTGGTTCTCTTCGGATGAATAGAATTATGCTTTTTTCTGAGAAAAAAAAAACAATGATATCACCATGATGATAGTGACCCATCAGGTCTACTATTTATAACTTCAATATCTAACCAACTTCCTTGAAATCAGTAGGATCTTCTCCACATATAATCATTGGTTGTTAGAGTTGATTCCATCAAATTCGCGTTGACTAGTCGGTTTGAAAAGGATGTCCGACCTGACAATCCATGTGTCCAACTCATAGTCGATTGCTCAATTGGTCAATTCACTGACTAACTATCTTCGACTGCTAGTCAACTTTCCGACCGACAGTATTGTCGACTACTCGACCGACTGATGTAGATATCTAGTCAATCACTCGATTGATTGTTTCCAGATTTAGGTCAACCGACCAAACGAATGATTCCAGGAGAAATCTAATGAACCATAAAAACTTGATGTGACAACATATTAATGTAGTTTACCACTTGAGTTATTTTTAATATCATTGGATAAAAGAATTAGAGTATAGATTTATTTGTCAAATTGAAGTGAACTGTGTATTTCATAACCTATTGGAAACATACAACACTATAAATACTATAGGTATAGGGAACGAGAGGTGTCGAATGATTCAGAACACAGAGGAATAAAAACACCACCTGCTATCTTGACTCATACAAACATACCAGAGGCAATCACCATATCAGAAACCAACCATGACATTGGACTCCAAGGATGTTATAATTGGGAGGACATATACAAGATGTTAAGTAAAGGAGATTTCCCATAAGATGACTCAGACATCGGGATGTATTGGAACATAAATAAAAGCGATATCCATGTCATTGTTGATCGTACCATGATCATTCCATACAACGAAGTAGTCAGGTGGGAATTTGAAAATGTAAATGCACAGGCTCAGATGATTACCAATAGAAAAGAGACTCCAATAGCCTTGTTGATTGTCGATAGTTTCCATCAAATGTACCAACTATCGAAGCCTGATGTATGATTAATAAAGGAATTCATGGAATCCTTTGCCAAGGATAAATCGAAACCGACATAAGTTCTCCAAGATTGGTGGGAAGAAGATAGACCCTTTGTCACCAAACTCAATAGGGTATATAATACCCACTTCTTCAGGAAGTCGAATCAATTGTTTATGGCCATGATATGTATGTTATTTGGGGAAGAGAGTTGTGTACATTTTAAGATCTAGTGGAAAACCATGGCACACACAATGGTGGAAAAGGGACTACCTTTCAATTGGGTGCAAATCCCATCAACCACTATCGACATCAATGTCCAAGATACACGTGAAGGCAAGAAAATAGGTTTTTATGTTAGCCTTTATTATTGATGCAATTTGTGCCTATGTCCCTATCCCAAAAATGAATTGGAAATGGATCCCCGATATACCCCCCATTCATGTATATTATTTTGAGTTTCGGGGAAGCAAGTACCATGAAAATTTATACCAGATTTGTGAGTGTTTCGTAGCACCATTATATCACTTATTTTTCGGTCAGGTCCTTCAAAGTTTATCAGTAGAAGTTCTAGAAACCCTACAGGAAGTTTCATACTAGTACATTGAGAAGAATTATACCTATATCATAGTTTTTGGTTGTAATTACCCTCCCCGTATACTCCCTAGGTATGCTCCAAATAATATTTTACTCAGGGAAGTAGCGTATCTAATAGTAGAAGTAGGAATTACCACAACTGTGGGAGCAAGGAACAAGAGAATATGGCTTAGATTCTCTATCAAATTAGGGAAATACACCTTGAACAATTTTCTCCATGCGAAGAAAGAAGTAACGATCCTTAAAGAGTTGATATTGTGCATAGGAATGGAAAAAGAAAATGACTCCAAGAAGGTCTATATTTAATCATTATAAAACTATGAAGATGATTCCCCCTTTTCAACACGAAGACAAAGAAGGGGAGGAGATTTTTCGAGGGGTTGAAACCTATGAGGAAGGATTAGATCGTGTATCAGGGATACACCAGATTGATCCTTTTCTGGCTGAACAAGAAATAAGGAAAGTCATGTTCCAAGAACACCTATAGAAGTTGATAGTCGAAACCTGAGAAAAATTGAAGATAGAGAAAAGGGCTCAACATGAGAAAGATGAGGAAGCGTTGAATAAATTCTTTGATGCAAAGGAAATATTGAAGAAGAAGAAAGAACAAGAAAAGCTAGCTGGGGAAGCAACCCACAAAGCTCTTGAATAACAAAAGAAACATGTAGACGAAGAAAAAGCCCACAAAGCTAAAGAAACCCACAAAGATGAAGAAACCCACAAAGATGATGAAGACTGTAAAGTTGTTGAAGAGCCAAAGAAACATGTAGATGAAGAACCCTGCAAGGCTAAAGAAGACCACAAAGCTAAAGAAGAACAAAAGAGGCTATCAAAAGAAGCAGTTTGCAAAGATGTCAAGGAACAAAAAGGAATTTAAGAGGAAGCCCTCAAAGAAAAAGAAGAGAAGAGAAAGAAAGAAGAAGAAGAGGAGAGAAGTGAGAGTTCCACTCTTAGCTCTACTAATACAATGCCAATACTTGCTTCTCCTATTAACCGATGAACTCCTATAAATGTAATCTCTTTCGACTTTTCATATGCATTCTTGAAATTGCTCGAGTTTGATGATGAAGTGATAGTTGTGGGAAAGTTTTATTATAGTAATTCATAAAAGAGAATCATAAGGAGATCATCCAAGAGACTAAGAACATGAGAACCCTCTGATCAGGAAAAACCCAGAAGAAATATTAGATGGGATATAACCAAGGATAACCCTCATAAAGAAGCAGATGAAACAATAACAACCTTACATGCATTTGCAGGGGCTAATCCTGTCACTGTAAATGAACTCAATTGCTTATTGGATGACTACAAAGGTAGGGTGACAAGACTGAAACAACAAATGCAACAACATAAAAGTCATTTGGAACACGAATTCCACATTATGACATATAATAAAGATCAACTCCATAAAGTTGAAATAGAAAACATCAAATATGAATACATTCATGAGATAGCATGATTGAAGGCAAAGAGGCGAGAAAATAAAATCCTTCTTGAACAATAGAGTCACAAAGTATATTAATTAGAAGAAGAAATATGGAGGCTTTAGCTGACATGAAGCAGTGAAGAAAATAGGTTCCTTGTGTTGGCGTTTTTTTCAAACAAAGGCATAGTATGCATGTTTGTCATTGATGGCAAAGATCATGATCAACAGCATGACGACAATGATGGAATGGCAAGATCAACAGTGTAAGCTCAGAAGGAGGAGCAACAATGATCGTTGGATCCCATTCAAAATTCTCGATGACCGTCAGATCTGAATTAAGTCTGGAGGAGTGCATAGAATAGGAGAACAGATCTCAAGCGTCAGATCTGAGTGCGAAGACCGACCATCATCGGATCTAGAAGGAGCATGATCTTTAAGTACAAGATGAAGCGGGATTAGAAAGTCCCGAAAGTAGAAGGACCATTGATCCAAGAAGGACATGTGGAAAACAGTCAGAGCGCGACAAAGGTTTCGTTTTGGAGTTTTGCAGATCGAGAAATCCAAAGGAAAGAGGTTCTCTAACCCCTCGAACCCGCGATAACAATCCTAACCATTGGAGTCATAAGACACGTGGCAAGCGATTGGAATTTCGTTGACTTGCACATGAGGAGTCAACGAAGCATGGTGTGGGAACTCGTGATATGCAATATCCCGAAATGATCTGATCCGTCTGATTGAGGGTTGATATGAACCCTTGGATCGATGTATTCTATGGAACGTTGGATGCAGAGGACACATCGCGAGCGATTGGCATCTCGCTGACTGAAAAGTCAAAGGAAGGAAATCATATAACCTTCCAACTCGAGATATGCGAAATCGTGATAAGGACTGGTCCGTGGTCATAGACAAGGTCACATCGTCAAAGGCTAGAGGAACGAGATAGCGGAGCTAAGCCCCTTTTTAGAGATTGCAACATGAAGAGTCAAGACTCTTCATCTCTGGATTACCGAAATGTGAAATGTGAAAATGCCTTTTTGTATAGGCTGTGGTCATCACCAGTGGTCTTGTGAGAGGGAGGAGCTAGCGGAGCTAAGCTCCATTTCGGGGATCGCAACTTGGAGCATCGAGACCCTTCGACACAGGATTGCCGAAATGCGAAATGTGAAACACATTTTGATTAGGCCTGTGGTCACAGCTAGTGGGCATATGGGATAAATGCAATACCCTGCGGATTTAATCCAATGGTGCTGGTTATTTGAGCATCTGATCGAAGGGCTACTGTTGATCTTCATGATTAATTGTTCAGTTACGTTTTAGTTAGCATAATTGAATCATGGTTCTTGATCGGTTGGTGATTCAATTGTTGAGATGTTTTCTTCTTTTCCCAAGAAGATTCGAAGTGTAACTGATGAGGCTGGTGTGTATAAAAGGAGAGATGCAACGACTGTGTGAGGTTTTTTGTTGTTATAACCGGAAAAATGAGATGAACTGTAAGAAGGGTAAAATTATAGTATGCAGAGCATGAGATAAAACTCAGAGATGAGTAACAGTCGTTGAACAGACAAAAGCAAGAGTAGAATATCAGAATAACATGAAGCAGAGCAGAATTGCATAACAGTTTTTGAACTAGAGAAGAACTGCAGAACAATGAATAAGGGGTAAGAATTGAGATACATGTATTGTTTGTTTGTCAATCATTTATTTATAATCAGAGAGGAAGGGTGGTTCTCGGGAGGACTGTGGTCCTCTGATATTCAAGTTAATGCTTGAATATTGGAAGTTGTATCTTCTATCTAGTTGTGGCTAGAAAAATAGGGTGGCAGGGTGGTGCTCGGGAAAACATAGAGTTTTCTGTATACAAGTTGGTTCTTGTATAAATCCAGTTGGTGCTGGAATATTTAGGGAGTTGGTGTTTCCTTCTAGTGGGTGCTAGAGAAACTAGAGATTTGGTGCTCTCAATAAGTTGGAGCTTGTAAAACAGAGGTAGTAGCCTCAGTTTGAGTTGGTGCTCAAACATAGATGATGTATAGAACTTAAAAGACTGCCTATCATTTCGAAGAAGAAGAGGTTTTCTCCCTTTATGGGTTTCCTCGTGAAAAATCTGTCTCTATGCATATCTTATGTGTGATTTATGCTCATTATTTATGTTGTTCATATGATGTATAATATTGATGGTCACTTGATGAAAGATTAAAAATGGTTTAATAGACCTAAAATTGTTTAAGCACGGTAACAACTGATTCACCCCCCCCTCTCAGTTCTCTTAGTAATTTCAACAATTGGTATCATAGCGGGTTCCTTTTATTTAAAGATAGATCTGTAAGATTAAACATGACAAGTCATGAAGGGAATTCAACCACCAAGCCTCCTCTGTTTGATGAAACAAATTTTGCCTTCTAGAAGGTTAGAATGAGAACATATTTAATGGCCTTAGGTGTTGATGTTTGGGATGTAGTAGAGACTGGATATACAAAGCCTGTTGTGCTGGCTTCTAAAGATGATAAGTTAGAGTTTAGCTTTAATGATAAGGGATTGAATGCTATCTTGAATAGACTTGCTGAAGCTGAGTCTGTAAAGGTGTTGCATCTTGAAATGACTAAAGATATGTGGGATAAACTTATTAACAGTTATGAAGAAAATGAGAAAGTAAAAGATGCCAAACTTCAAACATATAGGTTGAAGTTTGAACAACTAAAGATGAATGAAGATGAAA
>ML778879.1:451443-480246 GCA_009831015.1 Picea engelmannii
AAGATCTCTGCTTGATAAATTTAATCCAAAAGTCTCTGCAATAGAAGAACTAAATGATCTTAAAACTCTGTCCATTGATCAACTCCTAGGAACTCTAACTGCATATGAAATGAGAATCAACAAAGATAAATCCATTACTAGAGAAGCATCTTTTAAAGCAGACAAGAATATTGATTCAGATTTAGATGATATTGAGGCAAAATTTGTGAGAAGGTTAAAGAAATATTCAACAAAATGTCAAGGCAAGCTTCCCTTCAAATGTTTTAACTGTGGTAAAATAGGTCATTTTGCATCCAAGTGTCCCCGCTAGAAAAATGACCAGAACTCTGATGATGAAAAGAAGTAATACAGAACCCATCAAGTTTGTCAAATCTACAATCATTGACAACAACCACTCTACAGAAACAAAGAAAGAAAATCAACCACCAAGAAGGAGTGAAAGAAAAAGTACCAAAACTGAATTTGTAGATCAAAGAAATAACACAAACACATCTTCTGATCAAAGAAATCATTGGCATGGAAGAAATCGACTACAGTCTTTTTTCAGGTACAAAGGTTTTTTCTATGGTTATTGTTTTTTTTGTTCTAACTTTGGTCACAAAGCTGTAAACTGTTCTTTAAGATCTAGATATGTGAAATCAAGATATTCAATGAATAATTATTTGCCACAACAAAGATTGAGACATGCAAGAAACAAAATACCACAAACTATAAATTGTGTGATGGATGGGGGAAGGACGCAGGTGAAACATAACAATAGTTATGAGCATAAAAATCGTTATGATCTATTATTCARTGAACCAGAATGTTACATCTGTCATAACTATGGACATAAAGCTGCAGATTGTTGCTTAAGAAATTTTAAGCCAGACATCCCACTGTTGAAAATTTCAAGATTTGGAAGAAGAAAGAAGATGACAAGTGTAGACTAGTGTTATCATCCCAAAGACAAAATAATCCCTGGTATATTGATAGTGGATGTTCCAAACATATGACTAGAGACAAAAGTAAGTTTCTAACTCTAAGTGAAAGTAAATCAGGGAATGCAACTTTTGGAAATGATGCACAAGGAAAAATAAAAGGTAAAGGAATGGTAAGTTTGAGTAATGGCAAAGGGAAAGCTCAAGATGTGTTGTTTGTAGAAGGCCTGAAACATAATCTGCTTAGTATCATTCAAGTCTGTGACCGAGGATGTGAAGTCGTTTTTACTTCTAAAGATTGTAGAATAAAATCTGTGAATTCAGGACAGCTAATTGCAAAAGGGATAAGAACATAAAACAATGTCTATGTGTTAAAAGAAGAAAAAGAAGAATGCCACTTAAGCAATTATGTTGAAAGTTGGCTATGGCATAAGAGACTTGGACACTTAAATTTTGATCATATAATCAAGCTCAAAAACAGTGGGGCAGTAAAGGATCTTCCAATAATATCAAATCCATATGATTTTGTTTGTAAACCATGCCAGATAGAAAAGATTACTCGGACACAGTTCAAATCAAAAAACTTTCCTTCAACAAAAAACCTCTCCAGTTAGTACATATGGATTTATGTGGACCATCAAGAAAAGAAGGTACAGGAAAAGAAAACTATTTTATGTTGATTATTGACGATTATTCTAGACTAGCATGGGTTGCCTTTTTGAAAGAAAAATCTGAAGCATTTGAAAAATTCAAAGTGTTTAAGGCTCTGACTGAGAATCAAATAGGAAAAAGATTGAAGGCAGTAAGGTCTGATAGAGGAGGAGAGTTTATCTCATGGAACTTCAAAGAGTTATGTGATAAACATGGGATCAAAAGAGAGTACACAATCCTAAGGACTCCACAACAAAATGGAGTTGTTGAAAGGCATAATAGATCAATACAGCAAATGGCAAGATCAATGATGAATGGAAAAAAAATATTGCTCAGACATATTGGGTGGAAGCAATACATACAGTTGTTCATATTCTGAACAAATTTCATCTCAGGCCACATAGTGACAAGGCTCCTTATGAATTATGGTTTGAAATACCTGCTTCAATCAATCATTTTAAAGTCTCTGGGAGTAAATGTTATATCAAGACTAATGATGAAAATATTGGCAAATATGATGGTAGGGATGATGAAGGTATATTCTTAGGTTATGCTACAAATAGTAAAGGTTACAAATGCTACAATAAGAGGCTGCATAAATTGGTTGATTGTATTGACATACAATTTGATGAAGAAATCCTGATAGGAAATGTAAGAAATGTTGAACCAAGCAAAGAAGATATAATTGAAAACGAAGATGAATAGGTCCAAGGATCAAAAAGAGAAGAATATGAATCAGATGAAGATACGAATACTCCAACTGACACAAATCAACATAAAGAAGCAAAATCACCTCTCATAATTGTTAGAAAGAATCATCCTGAAAATCAGATAATTGGAGATATAAATAAAGGAGTTCAGACAAGAAGGAAATTGATTAAAGACTCGGAACAATCCCATGTTGCTTTCTTATCTATGGATGAACCTAAAACTTTTGATGAAGCCAGCCAACATGATGATTGGGTTAGAGCTATGAATGAAGAGCTTGATCAGATTGAGAAGAACAATACTTGGGAGCCTATTCCTAGACCTTAAGACAATAATGTAATAGGTTCCAAACGGGTGTTCAAAAATAAAATGAATGAAAAAGGACAAGTTGTTAGAAATAAAGCCAGATTGGTCTGTAAAGGGTATGCACAAGTTGAAGGTCAGGATGTTGATGAAACTTTTTCACCAGTGGTAAGATTGGAAGCTATCATAATGTTTCTTGCATATTCATGTCATAAGAACTTTAAAGTGTATCAGATGGATGTTAAGTCAACACTTCTTAATGAAGATCTAGAGGAAGAAGTATATATGGAGCAACCTAAAGGATTCTCATTGACAAATAATCCTAACTATGTCTGCAAGCTGAAGAAGGCTCTATATGGACTGAAACAAGCACCACGAGCTTGGTATTATAGATTGGACAAATTCTTACAAGACAAAGGATTCAAGAAATGTATTGTTGACAACAATCTCTACATTAAGTCTGAAGGTGATAATTTACTAGTTGTTTTGGTTTATGTAGATGATATTATTTTTGGCTGCACTAATGAACTCTTTGTCCAGTGGTTTGCTAACTCCATGCAAACAGAGTTTGAGATGTCCATGATAGGAGAACTGTCATACTTTTTGGGTTTACAAGTAAATCAGAGTTCTGCAGGAATATTTATCTCTCAAGAAAAATATTTGAAAGAGATATTGAAGAAATTTCAGATGGAGGATTTCTCTCCTGTTAGTACACCTATGGTCGTTGGTTGCAAGCTTAGTAAAGATGATATTTCACCTGATGTTGATCAAATGATATATCACTCTATGATAGGAAATCTTCTATACATCACATCATCCCGTCCTAATATAATGCAAGCTGTTGGAATGGTAGGTCGTTATCAGTCTGCTCCTAAACAAACTCATTTGGTAGTTGTCACAAGGATATTCAAATACTTGAAGGGAACAATGAATTATGGTCTGTGGTATCCTAGAAATCAGAATTATAGGAAACTGTTGAGAATGAATCTTGTATCTTATGGAAATAGAACATCGTGCTAAGCAATTGAGAATTCAATAGATATAACAGGTGAAAGCCCTCACGGGAAGACGTTTTGCAGAGTAAGAGAACCCATGCTTACTTGTGGAATAATGAGATGAAGGACAATGAATTTGTCAGGGAAACTATCCTAGATGGATAATGCTTTTCATTCAATTTCTAGTGGTATGTAGAATGTCACATAACTCCTCACAGTTAGAGAGTTATGACCATGTGAAGTTGGAGAACCCAGGTTTTGGTAATGGACCCAAGTTTGTTTGATAGATAATGGTAAGATTTTTTATATATTTGAAGGTAATACTATTCTATATGGATAGTACATGTCATTCCATTTCTGGTGGTATGTAGAATGTCACATAACTCCTCACGGTTTGAGAGTTATGGCCTTACGAAGTTGGAGGACCCTCATATGTCATCAAGAAGCCCCAAAAGGTCAAAGCAGTCCAAGTGGTTTAAGATATTTTAAAAGGTAAATAATAAAGTGAAGTGATGAGCATATTATAATTCAAAGTGAATACAAAATAAATTATTTCAATAATAAATTTAATGGAGAAATTAGAAGTGGACCCAACCCTAAAATAAAGAAAGTGGGCCAAGTGACCTAGAAGATGTTTTTAAGGAAGCTACTTGGAGAGTATAAATAAGAGGCAATGCTCTCTCATTTTAATCACACTTGAGCATATTGAATATCTATAGGTGTCTGAGGTAACCAAGGATATCTAAGCTGAATTTTTGAGGGAAGCTGAAGAAAAAAAGGCCGAAATGCAAGGAAGGATAAATTCTTTTGATGGTGTTTTCTAAGGTATGTTATTTACAGGTCATCTCACCATTTTCGCTATAACTATTTTTCTATAATGATTTAGACCGTGAAATTTCTACACCATTGAGAAAACATACCCAAGTATCTGTGATAAACAATTCAACTTGTGGGTCATTGTATTTTGTGAGTTACACTCCGTGGAAAATAGGGTTTGTGGCTAGTCCTGAAACTAGTCAAAAATAGGTGTTTCGGGTAAAAATGTCATAACTTCTTCATAACAGATACAAATTCAATGAGACCAAATGCGATGGTTAGGATAAAATCTGTAGTATGTTGTGTAACAATTTCAAATAAATTCAACGAATATTTCGTGCGGGGCACGCTCTACAAGGTCGCTCTCTAGAATAAGCCAGAATTCATCAAGGTATGTCATTTTTGCTATAACTCCTTTTCTGAGAGGTTTCAAGTAGTGAAACCTGGAGGAATTGAATAAAACACATTGAAGAACATTGTGTATCATTTTCATATCTTTACACATTACAGGTTCAAAGTTATGATTACTTCAAGATAGGGTTGTTGACTAATCCGAAACTAGGCATGTGAGACTAAAGGAAAGTTTGATGAAAATGTTAGTCTCTTGTTGTCAAAGTTAAGGAAGGTTTGCAGGAATGTGATCATATACACTAGGTCTATTACAGAGCTACAAATCAGATTTGGATGATGAAATTGATGAGGGCTTTTGGTTGAGGTATATGTTGAGTACATGGTTGAGACAAGTAGTTGATGAGTTGGCACATACATGAGGTGTATAGTTGATGATGTTGGTACATATTGATGAGTCGTAGTTGATGAGTAGTTGACACATGATTGATACATACTTGGTACATTGTTGGATGCACCTTTTTATGGTACATGCTGATTACAGGTTTTTTTGGTACATGTTGGTGCATGGTTGATGCACTTGTTTATGGTACAGGTTGATTACAGGTTGAGGTACAGGTTGATGCATGGTTCATATTTATTGGTACAGGTTTACAACGGTATATCTCACAATGATAGTGTGATAGTGGTTCCATAATTCTACTTCTACTTCAAGGTAGCAGGACATGGCCAGGACAGGTGGTTGTAGCCACCTTTCGATTGTAGCCGAAGAACATAGGGGGTTGTAGCCTCATTCTGGTCGTAGCCAGAGAATTGGGGAGTAGGAGATTCCCTAAGGTTGTAGTATAAGAAACTAGGGGGTTGGAGCCTCCTTCCAGTTGCAGTTGGAAAACAAAGGAAGTTGGTGCTTCCAATGAATGTAATTCTTCAAGACATATAAGAAAAAACATTCTGTGGTTTTCTCCTGATTTGGGTTTCCACGTAAAACACTGGTGTACTGTGTATGTGTGTGATTTTTTTATTTCTTACTGCTCATTATTGGATAATAATTCTACTTTGATATAACATTTGAAGAAAAATGATTATAATTACGCTATTACTGATTCACCCCCCTCTCAATAATCCAACAGAAAGAAAGTACACAACCACACCATCGATCCCCCTAAAGGGGATCATGAAACTAGGCACTACGAGGCACGATTTTATTAGTTCCTATTACAATAATCTCTTCTTTGTAAGAGAGATTTGAATAATCCTTATAGAAATGGATCAAAGAAAATAACTAAGGCCTAAAACAAAACTCTACTTTTATTAGGTGACTTGTGATCTTGTTTGAGCAAGATCATCAAGTGATACAAGGTTTTCTTTGAAGAGAAGAGGTTCAAGGCTAGATCTTGAGGCTTGAAAAGCTTTGACTTGGTCCAAATCAGCTATAACTTCTCCCTTTCTTTATAATGACATGTTTATAATCAACAAACAAAAGATATTAGAAAATCACTTAAAGCAATCTAAACAAATGCAAAAGGTAAATTCTTTTGTATTTTAAAGGTCTTGCAAATTTTATCAAGTAAAGGAAAGTGTCTTTGAAGAATTTTATGGTTTTTTGAAGAGGTTAGAGGGGTCCTAATTGCTTGAATGCTACAAACTCATCCAAATTGGAAAGCGTTTCTCATTGGCTGTCCAATAACCTGCAAAAATCAACAAGAAGAATACCACAAAATATGCCCATAATGATTTTGAAACAACTTAGGGGGGAGATCAAAATTGCTTGAAAAACTTAAAGAAGAAACTCAAGTTATCTAATGAACAAAAGCACTATAAAAGTTTTGGAATTTTTTTATTTTATAATGTTGTTTTAGGACAGCAATGAAAAGAACTTTTAATTTTGCTAGATATTGAAATGAAAATCCCAACAATAGATTACACTTTCAGCTTTTAAAGATATGAATTGAAATTAGCATAAAAGTGTCTAAAACTGTACCAAATCTACCTTTTCTTAAAATATGAAACTCTAATCAATTAGTAGACTTTAAAAAGTGACCATGCAAAGTAATGATGAGCTTTTATACCATATTTCCTCCTTTCATGTAAGTAACCAAGTAACCATAAAATTGTAAGAAATTTTGAAGAGTACAGAGAGAAACTTGAAGTGCTTGAAACCCTTGGGAAATGGGGTCTTCAAGTGGATGGAAGAGGGACTATGTCTTTCTTGGTGATTGAAGAAATCAAGGATACAAGCTTGATCCACCGCTTCTTCGAGACTATGAGATCATGCGAACTAATAGATACCTTGCAACACAAAATGTTATGATTATGGTGGCACCTACAAAAAAGACTCAAAGGGGCATGTTAGTTAACCAAAATGAAACATGCACATTATAATATTTTAAATAAGTAATCATTAGAATCATAGAAAGAAAACAATCTTACTTAATTTTATCCGATGGGATGATACCACCCTTCCAAAGGCCTATCTAACAATTGAATATGCAAGAAACAAGAACAACATCACCTCATTTGATCAAATCACATGACAATACATCCACAAAGTAGCTCCACACACTTTCTTGACCTCTAAAGTATTTATTCCAAAATGATATTACAAATATTACAACAATACAACAAGTAACTCATCCAAGCTCCAAATTGTCTAAAGGAGGAGGGTCGAGCTTGCTTTATAGCAATCCGGGTGAAGTCTCCAAGAGAAGGGCACATGCCAAGAGGAGAAGTGCACACTAGTGAAGTAGGGATATGCATGAGTAAAGTGGGGAAAGAGTGGAGAGAGTGGTAGGTGGAGTGAAGTGATGTCAGGGTGATTTGGAGTGAATTGAGGGTGATTTGGAGTGGAAGTGGAGTGGTAGGTGAGGAGAGGGTGAGTTACACATAGGGATTAGTGCCCCTCTCTTGCTAGTGCACCACACATAAAGGAAGTGTGCCTAGCGTCATTGGGATCTCCACATGCTTGTCATGTCACTCAACTAAGGTGCCTTCACTAGGAGAACAAATTTCCAACCTATCCTAGGAATCTAGACACGAGGAAACATATCCCCGACATGTTTCCTAAAATTTAGCACTTTAATTATTTTGTCTTTTTACCTTTTTTAGAGAAAAACACAATTTTGAGTGATTAAAATCACTTTTTTGCCTCAACAAAGGGGGGATAAGGGTTTAGGAGGTGATCTGGATTAGAAAAAGAGTACAAACATGGCATTTGACAACAATTGATGCCACTTTATGACTTTATTGACTTTTACAACTAAAATTATCCATTTTACAGGAAATTTTTTATTGACTGAAAACTTTAAAAAATCCTAGGGGGGACTTAGCGCAATTTCCATATGACTCAATAGACATGACTCAACATGAATTCATATACATTTAGACACTAGAAATTGGTTATATCATGCCAAGCCCTAACCACCAGCACATACTCCAGCTTTCGAGGTGATTTGAGTGAAAAAAATTAGAAATTATTAATCGCCTAATTTCTCAAGCAAGAAATAATTAACAAGCGAAAAAAAACACTATAAAGTACATACTCGTGCTCGGGTCTTAGATTTCCAATAGTATTTTACAACTTCCATGCTAAATTTGTTTATTACAATGCCCTTGGAGGGATGGAAATGCGGAAAAAAGGTGGTCTCATGCACCGACTGAAGTTCTTAACACTAAATTATGAGCATCTGATTGCTAAGTCTTTGGCGGCTCAACTGCAAATCCATCTAGTACAAATCGGTGGATAATAGGATTGATAAAACTCACAAATGAAACAAGGATAAAGGCCGAGTTGGGTCCATAATCATTATAACAGAAGTAGGAACATAAGAACAAGGCCTAGTTAGCGCCATACAGAACAACAGGAAGAAACCTCGATCTATATAGCCAAATACCAATCTGTACAGTGCACAGAAGTACGGATCCGTACGTCAAACAAAAGGGTTGTAAGAATTTTTTGGTAGCATTGTATTTCAATATGAACATAATAAATTTTTCTTTATTTTGTCTTGTGTAAAGAAAGTGGTTGTTCTGTTATACTCAGTATTTGCATATTTTATTTTAAGTTTTACAGACTTGAGGCACCTCTTCACATCTCCTAGGCCTTGGACACTTAGCAGATGGTGGATATTACAGATATATCTTGATGGTCACTCAAAGGGAAGGAATCTTCTCACCTTGGGAGATACATCCTAAATCATATTAGGGCGTGGTTTGATGATGTTGAAATTGGAGATGATGATACACCTCTTAGGAGAGGTCATCGATCCTTCTTCACCTATGACATCACACACTAGCCCTTGGATGTTCCACACATGGCGATGACATAATGTTTTGGTGAGGGTGAGACATCCTAGCATGGAGGGATGTTTCTTCATGTTGACATGACCCTTGGGTGAGAGACATGACCTTTGATGTTGCTTGCACCTTTCATGGAGAGATGTGGCCTTGGGAGGCACCTTTTCACCTTTGGGAGGATGACATCAAATCCTTTTGAGGCTTATACACCACACATGCTACCTTTTGAGGAGACATTATGTCTCATTTTCATTGTATCTTATAATTTGAGGCTACTTGAGGGGTTGGCATAGAGATATCTCACTTGTATCATGGATTTATTATGGTTTTAGGGCTAATTGTGGACTAATGCACTAGGGTTGCCTCATATAAAGAGGCTAGTGCTTCATTTTGTTCAAATCATAACTCACCACTCCTCAAAAACATTTCATTTTCTCTCTTCTCTTATTTTCCACTATGGAGTACTTGTGCGCACCTTTGGAAGGATGATCATGTGGATGCTTTCTCTTATTTTGGTGGATGATTTTTGAGCTAGGGTTTCTTCATGCATAGTGAATCAATTGAGTAAGTCTTCTTCTTCAAGTTTAAAGGCTTGTTCATGGAATATTATGGTGAATGTTATGTTAGATTGTTAATTTTTGCATGTTACCTTTTATTTCAGGTTTTTTTTTGAAACCCTAGGAGAGATTAAAAGTCTTTATCCCCCTCCCTATTTTCATTCATCTTAATTTGTTGAAGCATTTAAAGACCTAGTCTAGGGATTAAAAGTTTGTATCCTCTAGGGTTAGTCTTTAGTTAGTTCAAGACCTAGGTTTTATGAGCCTATAGACCTTAAGGTTTGATCTAGTTCAATTAGATCTTGAATTAGACATACTAGAAGAAGGAAAACAACACCTAGGGTTTATGCGTCTATAGACATTAGGGTTTGTTTTATTGCAAGATTTGATCAGGTTGTGAAATTCTTGAAACACACTTCAGAGATAAATGTGACACATTAAGATATGCTAATAAGATTCTTTTTAATTTATCTGGTAGGAATACAAAATAATTGGGTTAAGAACTCTCTTAGTCCAAAGAGCATACCTTCTCTCACAGTTTTCATTGAAGAATTTCTCAAGTGTTGGGCCCCAAGAACTCAAAGGTATGAAGATATTCTTCATGATCTTATAATATCCCTCCAAGAAGAGAGATTATTTTCTAATCCTATTGAAGATGATGAATATTTGATCGAAAAACAAGAGCAAGAAGAAGTGATTATTGAGGAAAGACATTGAGCACTTGAAGTAGAACAAGAGCTACCTCATGAATCTATTGAAGAAGAAGGCTTGGATGAAGCACATCATGTTGAAGGCCAAGTCCATGAAGGTCTTATTGAGAGTACTACTCCTTGTGAAGAGGATATGTTGGCATTTTCTCCTCCATTTGATGAAGATGAAGTCACCCAAGATTCCTCCCCTCCTTCACATGAAGACAATAATATGGTAAGTTGTACCCTTTTCTAGGCTTTTGATTCCTACGATGCATCCTTTCTTGACTTAGAAAGTGAAAAAGTTTTGGAGGAACCCTTGGATGTAGTAAGTTTTTCATATAATAAAGAGCATGATGATTGCATTGATGATTTTATACATGATGGAAGACGTAGATGGGATGTAAGTTGTTTTTCTTTTGATGGAGATCCCCTTTATGAAGAGAATAATGGACCTAGAATGAAGAATGCATAATTGTTTCCCTTAGAACATACATTCATAGGCATTATTGATTAGGGTTTTTGACAATATGATGAATCTATGTTCACAAAATTGATTCAACCATCTAGGAGTGATTCATTACAAAATTCTCATGATGACTTCCAACCATTTCCTATACGTTGTGATACATATTATTTTGAGCACTTGGAAGTATTCTATGAAGATATTCAACCACCTTTATGCTTATATTTTAATGAAAAATCTTATAAGTGCATGATTCCGAGGATAACAAGAATTTAATAGTGAATATATCCATCCTTTTATCTCCCCATCTTGCTATATCATTGAAGATACAACTAGAAATTATGTTTTTGATGCTAACTTATCTATGGGGAAAAATTGTTTTCAACTTATGGTTTGTTGTAGGCATTTCCAACCACATATAGAAGGACAAAAAGCCATGAGTTGGGAGAAAAAGAATTCTTAAGATCTAAATCCATGTCCCATTTTTCATCCATGTTCTCCTTGAATAATCATCAGGTGATGAAAGCCAAGGTAGCCATTCTTTGAAGCCTTTGAGTCAACATTATGATCCTTCATCTTATCACAACCTTATTCGAAGATGGGTAGAGAAATATTGTAGGGACACATCTTAGCATGACCTTTTTCCTCCTTCCCACCTTTATGAGTTTGATTCTATATTTGGTTATGTTGTATTGTTTTCCAAACTCATGATTATTTTTTGCTTGATGTACTTTTTCTTTGGTTCATAACTAAGCACAAAGGTAGAATTTTTTGTTTTGATGAAATCCTAGGATGGATTCATTGATTCTATGATTATACCTAACTTTTTAGTTGTCATGTAGCATTAGAGTATGTTATGACCCAAGTGAGGCATATATGGGATTAAATGTATATAATATGACCCCAAGGGAGGGCATATATGGGGATAAATGTACATGTAATGTGTAAATGTACATGTAATGTGTAAATATATATGTAATAGGATCATCCTAATAGTAAAAGGGCCTCATGTGTAGTGTGTGAACAGGTATATATAGAGATCATGTATTCATTATTGAGATGTGAATTGTAATGAATGTATTTGGATATTTGGGGGAGGTTATCCTATTCTTTAAGGATTTATTGTGTAACTTAGCTCTCTTATCTATATTGGAGTTGTGCTCCATGCTCACAATTGTGTACATGGTGTGTATTATTGAAATATTGTAGCTCAGACATGTGTTCTTTGCTTAGGCTAGGTGTCATGCAAGAAAAACACACATGAATAAATGTTTCTCCAAGTCGTTTCAATTTTTTTTAAGTCTAACTTAGGAAAATCTGATTAATTTATCTAATTAGTGTCATTTAAATATTTCCTAAGTCTAAACTTAGGGAATGACAATAATTAATCAGTATTAGTTAACCTTCTCTGAGAAACTTATTTTACATTCATTCAAAAGTCAAAGTGAGTTTCATATTATATCATAGACATTGATCTGACATTTTGGATATCTAATATCCATCGTTGAATCAACTAGCCAGATATTTATAAGCAGAGGGGGTGGCCTAAGGAGAAATTGATTTGGTAAGTGACACCAGAGGGTTTTCAGCTGCAAATCAAAAAGAGGGCAAGTAAGGGTTTATTCCTTACATGTTACAGGTGCCAAGAGGGAGATAGAAAGGCCACAAGCCTTCATTTCCTGCCAATATTTGAGCTAGGGCATGAGTTTGGGGTTGAGTCTCTTCATGTGAAGGTCGTGAGGGCCGCAGTTGCTATAAGAGTCGAGTTAGGTTGTTGGAGGGCCGAGTTTGGGGTCGTGTGGATGCAGAACAGGAGGGAGGGTAGGTCATAGCCTCCCCAATCCAAACGCAACTAGAACATGGAGGTCGTGAGCTCCTACATCCGTTCCTACAGCCACTACAGTATGCAAACAACAGATCTGTGAGGAGGAGGTCAAGTTATAGAGATCCATAGACTCAAATCCAAGCATATTTTTCTGGTCGATGAAGTTGCTAGGTTTGGAACTGTTGTAATTAATTTTATGGATTTGCTTAGCTGAATAATAAACCCTTGTTTGTTGGTTTTCCCCGAAGTTGGGGTTTCTAGGGTATTTCCGGTGTCTATAAATTGTGTGATTGGTTTCTTTAATTTATGTTGTTCGTTGAAAGGTTATCTTGCTCATTAATATTTATGTTTCATAAATTAGATTCATAATTTGTTGTTGTTCTTGTTCTGGGTATAAAATTTTATTGGAATCAGAAATTAGTTTGTTGGGCATAAAGAAACATAACATGGTATCGGATCATTGCCTCTGAGAAGGAAGCCAAGGGTTTACACAAGAATTTTTGGTTAGCAGTATTCTTCAAATCTAGGAGGTTGTGATAGCAGGGTTTTGGAGAAATGTCAATCTCAAGTATCATATTTGAAGATATGTTAGATGGGGCATATAACTTTGGCATTTGGAAGGAACGTATAGTGTTGTCATTAGAGGAGTATGGACTCAAGGAATTTGCAAAGAAGACTATTGTAGTTCCAACTAATGCACAACAAGCTAAATGTCACAAGAAGAATGATTCCAAGGCAAGGCATATCATCTTGGATGGGGTAAAGGACCGTATTATCCCTCACCTCTCAGGATTGGATACAACCAGGAAGATGTGGGAAGCCATCATTAAACTGTACCATAATTCAAACCTCAATAGAAAGATGGTTTTGAAGGAGAAACTTTGAAATACCAAAATGGGAAAAGGGGAAAGTGTATCCTCCTACCTCACCAAACTTAGAAAATCAAAGGATGAATTGGCAGTTGTTGGAGAAATTGTGGATGACACTGAACTTGTGAGGATAGCCTTGAATGGCTTATCCAAGTCATGAGATGTCTTTGTGAGAGGCATTGTTGTCAGGTAACACACTCCATACTGGGATCAATTGTGGGATGACTTCATGCAAGAAGAGTTGAGGTTATCATCTCTCAGTGGTAGCAGTAGTCATCACAAGGGTGAGGAAGAATAGAAAATTGCTATTACGGGAAAGGGAAAAGATAAAACCAAGAAAGGCTCAGGTAGTGGGCAGACCGCAGACCTCCAAGGGAGAGAAGAAACATGACATGAGAAAAGTCAAATGTTTTGTTTGTCACAAGATAGGACATTATGTCAGTGAATGTCCTAACAAGGAGGATAAGAAGAAGTCTCAGATCACAACTTCAACAAACATTGATGAGTTTTCTTCCAAGTTTGATTAGGATTTCTCACTCATCGCTTACCTCTCTAAATCAGGCACACATGCCATAGGGGTGTGGCATATTGATAGTGGTGTGTCATATCATATGACAGGAGTTAGAAAACACTTCTCCAGTTTCAGAGAGGAGGAGATTACTTTTGATATAGAAATGGGGAATAAGTCCAAATGTACTCCAGTAGGATGAGGGACAGTCACCTTTCAAAGGGAGTAAGGAAAGACATTCAGTTTTACAGATGTGTTGTTCGTACCAAGCATGACAAAGAACCTGATAATAGTTTTGATGCTTCAGGACAAGGGGTATGATGTTTCATTCAGAGGACCGAATCAACCCCAAGGGGTCGAAGTAGGCCAAGATGATAAGGATCATGTCACACAAGATATACAAGTTCCAGTGTGAGTCACCTCAAGCATTGATCAACAACAATAAGGATATGGGAGAGTTGTGGAATAGGAGGATGTCTCACTTACACCATGGGGCACCTAACATGCTCAAGGAGATAGTGAATGGCCTTCAAGACTTAAGCACCGAGAACAATGATGTGTGTAAAGGGTGTGCCTTGGGAAAGTATGTGGTCCTATGTATTTAGCATCCTTGACAGGTTGTGAGTATTTTGTCACATTCATTGATGATTTCTCCAAGAAAACCTAGATCTACTTCATGAGGGCCAAAGATGAAGCCTTCAGTCGCTTCCAAGAGTTGAAGGCTCTTGTGGAGAATGCGACAGAAAGGAAGATAAACATTCTTAGCTCAGATAATGGAGGTGAGTACACAAGGAAAGCCTTCAAGGATTTTTGTGCACATGTAGGGATCAATAAGGAATTGGCAGTTCCCTACAACCCTAAGCGGAATGGGGTAGCAGAATAGAAGAACATGGCCATTGTTGGTGCTACTATAGCTATGTTGTATGACCAAGATCTGCCCAAGTTTTTATGGGAAGAGGCATGCAGTATTGTAGTATACATATAGGAGAGGAGTCCTCACAAAGTGTTGGGGATATTGACTCATGAAGAAGCATTTACAGGGAAGAAGCCGTAAGTTGGTCACTTCAGGATTTTTGGTTGCCTGGTCTATTGTCATGTTCCCTTAGATAAGAGGTCGAAGCTCGATTCCAAAACTGAGAAGGGAATCTTCATTGGCTACAGTGAAACTTCGAAGGCTTATCAAGTCTATGCTCCAACATTAAAGAAGACAATGGTCAAAAGGGATGTGAGATTCAAAGAGGAGAAGGATTTCAAGAAGTCTTGTGATGTACCCGAAGTAGCAGGGGATAGGGACAGGTATAGGGACTAGTACTCAAGCAATGGAGCAAGATGAGGGGCAAGAAGTTTCACCCACTGAGATTCTACCTCCTACTGCAAGGAGGAAGAGGAACCGAGAGGTTTCTTAGACATTAGAAGATGTGCAGGAGTTTGTGGGTGCTCCTAGGATGAGTGTCAGACAGAGTAGTCCACCAAAGTGATATTTAGTGTATATGGCATTGATGAGTGATATCATTGACAGGGAGACTATTAGTTTTCAGAAGGCATCGGAGAAAAAGGTTTGGCGGGATGCCATAGTAGAGGAACATGCCTCCATCATTAAGAATGATGTATGGAAGGTGGTGCCAAGACCATAGGACAATTAATTGGTTGGATCTTGTTGGATATATAATATCAAGCATGTTGCATATGGCAGCATTGAAAATTTCAAAGCCAAGTTCATGGCTAAGGGGTTATCTGAGAAAGAGGGAGTTGACTATGACTAGACATTTTCCTCAGTAGCCATATATACTTCCATCAGGGTCGTGATCTCATTAACAGAGAAGATGGATTGGTAGATTCATCATATGGACATCAAGACGTCTTTCCTCAATGGAGTTATTGAGGAGGAAGTGTATATAGAATAGCCAGAGGGTTTTGAGGTATATGGGAGGGAGTCGCATGTATGTAAACTAAAGAGAGCATTGTATGGGCTCAAGCAAGCACCCAAAGTGTGGTATGAGCGCATTGATAGTTACTTGCAAGGCATGGGCTTCATGAAGAATGAGGCAAACTCAAATCTCTATTATATCACGATAGGGGGAGAGCACTCATTCTCATGTTATATGTGGATGATATATTTTTTACTGGTTCACATAGGCTTATTGCAGATTGCAAGAGGGATATTTCTTTGGAGTTTGATATGAAGGATTTGAGGTTGATCCACTATTTTTTTGGATTGGAGGTGTGGCAGCGAGATGGAGAGATTTTCCTAGGATAGGGGAAATAAACAGTAGATATATTGAAGAGGTTGAGGATGCAGGACTGTTGATCAATGTCTACAACAATGGTTAATAATTAGAAGAAGATATATGCTTCCAAGCAAGAGGCAATGGACCCCACCTTATACAGGCAGTTGATAGGCTCTCTCATGTATCTGTCCAATACTAGGCCAGACATTTGTTTTGTTGTGAATACTCTCGGTCAGTTCATGGTTGAACCTAGGAGAACACATTGGACAACAACGAAGCATATATTGAGGTACCTATGTGGCACAATTGAGTATGGTTTGAGGTATGCTCAGGGAGATGGAGTGAAGTTGATGGGCTATACAGATGCAGAATGGGAAGGTAATGCAATGGACAGGAAAAACACTTCAGTGTGTTGTTTCAACTTGGGATCGAGGATTATCTCTTGGTTTAGTAGGAAGCAGAAGTCTGTTGCATTGAGTTCTATGGAAGAAGAAAACATGGCAACAAGCATGGAAGCATGTGAAGCCATATGGCTTCGAAAAATGCTAGAGGCATTGTTCAGTAAGGAGCTAGAACCGACCATCATACACTGTGATAATCAGAGTTGCATAAAACTATCTGAGAATCAAGTATTCCATGATAGGTCGAAGCACATCGATGTCAAGTATCACTTCATTAAATATTGTGTACAAAAGGGTACAGTTCAACTATAGTATGTGTCTATAGATGAGCAGGTGGCGATTATTCTCACCAAGGCCTTGATGAAAGACAAGTTTGTCTTCTTGAGGGATAAGATGGGAATAGTGGACAACACCTTCCTTGCTAAGAGGGAGTGTTGAAATATTGTAGCTCGGAAAGGTATTCTTTTCTTAGGCAAGGTGTCATGCAAGCAAAGGACACATGAATTAATGTTTCTCCAAGTCATTTAAATTTTTCCTAAATCTAACTTAAGAAAATGTGATTAATTAATCTTATTATTGTCATTTAAATATTTCCTAAGTTTAAACTTAGGGAATGACAATAATTAATCAATATTAGTTAACCTTCTCTAAGAAACTTATTTTGGACTCATTCAAAAGTAAAAGTGAGTTTCATATTAGATCATAGCCATTGATCTAACATATTGGATATCTAATCTCCATCGTTAAATCAACTAGCGAAATATTTATAAGCAGAGGGGGTGGCTTGAGGAGAAATCGATTTGGGAAGTGACACCAGAGGGTTTTAAGTTGTAAATCGAAAAGAGGGAAAGTAAGGTTTTATCCCTTGCAAGTTACAGGTCCCAAGAGTGATATAGGAAGGCCACAAGAACTCATTTCCTGCCAACTCATGAGTTATGGCACTAGTTTTGGGTCGAGTCTTTTCGTGTGAAGGTCGTGAGGGTCGTGGTTGTTGTAAGGGTTTAGTTAGGGTGATGGAGGGATGAGTTTGGGGATGTGTGGAAGCCAAGTGAGAGGAAGGGATAGGCCGTAGCCTCTTCAATCTAGACACAACCATATCGCGAGGGTCGTGAGCTCCTACAACCACGCCTACAACCGTTGCAGTATGCAAACAAAAGATCCATGAGGAGAAGACCGAGTTCCAGAGAGCCATAGACTCAAATCCAAGCATATTTTTGTGGTGGATGAAGTTTCCAGGTTTGGCACTCTTGTAATTAATTTTCTAGATTTGTTGAACTGAATAATTAACCCTTGTTTGCTAGTTTTCCCCATAGTTGGGATCGTTGGACAGTTGGTGTGTACAGTTGGTTGTCATTGATGTCAACCCTTGGAGATTGATGTCAATCCTTGGAGAGGTCCATAAATGTGGATGAGACTGTTGGACAGTTGATTGTCATTTGTATGATCGAGATTTATGGTGAGTTAGTTGGGTTCATTTGAATAAGCCTACAAGGAACCCCAGAGGTATGTTTATGGAACCTGAAGTTAGTTGAGGAATATGTACATGAAGAAAAATGTAAATGCATGTAAGATAGACATAGATGGATAGTACTCGTCATGTTGTTTTTGATGATAGGTGGTATGCACGTGGTTGCTCACAGTTGAGGAGTTATGGCCTTGTGAAGTTGGAATTCCCGAAGAATGGTCAAGAAGCCCCTTGTTGGTTACAAGTCAATTAATGAAAGGGTAAAGTGGTTGTAATAAGAAAGTCAGGAAGCCCTAAATTTAACAAAAGAGGTTATCTAGCAAAGGTATAAATACACCTCAAGGAGTCTCTCATAAGTACACACACACTTACATTGAATATCTATCTTGTGAATGTTATGGTCTAATATTTTGGTCTATTGGTGAATATAACATCAATTCTGAGGCAACTGAGAAAGTAAGAAGAAAGAGTGAAAGTTTCGGATCTGAAGAGTCTTAGGGTTGTTCTATAACCCTAATTAAGTAGGCCCTAGCGGGTCAAATTGAGGGTGTCTCGTGAGGCACCCTCGCGGGTTTCCTAGGGCACGTCGCCCGAGGCCCTGCATGACAGATAGTCTTCATCCCACGAGGACAAGATAGAAGTGAAGGAGGATGTTTGTTCCTAGTTGTTGAGGACTGAGGTACTACTATAGGTCTGTGTATTAGCATCAGAGGTACCAGGTAAATTATAGATGTAAAAGGTATGTTATTCTATGTGTTATGAGGTTTCATCTTGGTGATATTGTGGCACATGCTTGAGGCAAGACATTGTGAGTTTTGGTATATTCCTTGAGGCACATCATGGATGTATGATACATGATGATTGAGGTATATCTGTTGAGGTACATTACGGGTGCATATCTTGGATATATCAGCACATTGTTATGGTAATTGATTGAAACATATCATAAGTGATATGGCACATGTTTGAGGCATATGGTTGATGATATGGTGTGTGGTTGGAGGTATATGTCGGTGATCTTGGTAGATGATTTGGTGAAGTACTTCATTGTTTATATCCTATGATACATGATGTATGGGATGATTGAGATGGTATTTGGTTTGTTAAGGTTTAAGTTATTATTAGGTTTCTTTTCAATTTACTAGATAACAATAACATAGATAGGATCATTGAGAGAAACACAATCACAAGATACACAAGTATTTATAGGTGTCTCTTCACTGACATGGCCGACTTCTCTTTTTGGGTAGTTAGAACCACTCTAATTTGCCTGGGGGGCGAATTCTTAATTTTCATATTACATTTAGGATTTGACCAATCCGCAAAAGGGGATAAGAATATTCTTTGTAGTTACACAATATTTCAACACCCCCTCTTAACAAGAAGGATATTCTTTATCTTTTGACAGGTCATTAGATGTCATCATCAACTGAAAAATATCATCTGTGCAATATCATCAACTGGATAATCATCATCAACTTGGACAACAACATCAACTGGATAACATCATCAACTGGGTAACAGGAGGCATCAATATAATCCACTTGGTCATCTGGCATCACGATCACCGATTGGTTCTCCACGAATCCATATTAAAGAAGTTTGGTTCTCTTTATCTTCGCACAGAAGATACTCTTTATTTCTTTCATCTTCACGCAAAATATACTCTTTCTTATCTTCACACAGAAGATATCTTATATTCACACAAAAGATATTTTATCTTCATATAGAAGATGTCTTATTTTCACACAAGATATTCTATGAGTTTTGCCATTCCTTTAATGTTCTCCCTGCTCTTGTAGTTATCTATCTCACCCATCCACTAGGGAGGACTACTACCATAGCTTCACTCCTAGTCATCCCACATGAACTAGAGAAGCTAAGATGCTAGCCTGGGAAAGACTAGACTCCCTTTCCATGATCCACGCAGGATCATAACACAAACCTCAAGAGCCAACTAACCATTCCACATGGTCAAGGTTTGTGTTCCAGGCTACTCAATACTTGTCCAGAGGAGAGTATATGCATATTTCCCCTTGGAAAAACATCCACACTCCTGTCTATGAGGGTGGTCACACCCCTCTCTACGAGGGTATTCTAGCATGTCCCTAGAGTATCCAAAACTCAACACTTGGACAGAGGCCAACCTTGGCAAATTTCTCATTCCAATTATCTACGAAGGTCTCTTTCTCTTTTCCTTCTCTATGAAGGTCTACCTGTGGGATTTCTCATTCCTTCTCTACGAAGGTCTCTTCCTAACTGCACCAAATCACAATCCTCCATTTCAAACACGGAGACATAGCTCCCTCTTGCACCAAACTAAGAGCTTCTTTAATTGTGTAACATATGATAATCATCATCCTTGAAGCTCTCCTCTGTAATATCATGGGTGCCTTCTTGAGTTCGAACATTTCTTTCTTTCTAACTTCATACTGGATCAACCTGCTCCCTCTGCATCTGTAAGAACGGTACTGGAGAAACCTGCAGTTACCTGCATCTCATCAAATATATATGAGTATCCATCTTTCTCTTCAACTTGAACATTTTTGTTAAGCATCTTTAGGAGCCTACTTCTCCTATATGAATATTGGATACTGTCTGGTTCTTACTGACTATCACCATATCATAAGTCCTCGTGTTGTCTAACTTCTGCAAGTCAAGGCATGAGCTCTTTCTTCTGAGACATGTAAACTTACTTACAATATGATTTCTGAGATATGTCACTTAACCAATCAGTCAGTAACAATAAGTAGTGATCAAATAAACTATATCATGATTTCTATCAAAGTAGTACACATCTTTTCTTAAGCAAAACTTGTTCAACCATGTGCACATCTGAAACCCTAATCATGAATAAGACTTTTGAACTCTTTTCACTCTAGCTATGAAATTACCAAATTTTTCCTTACTATCATAGCTAAACACATACCTTTGTCACTCTCATGAGTGATCATACCTGAAATAAATATTTTATCTCTTTCTTTATCCTCTTCTTTGATACTTCATAAATCTGCATAGACACTGAAATAAAACGAGGTTAATTAACATTCTCACAAAAATCGAACTTGTAATGATAAAGTATTAAAGTAAACAGGATATTAAAAATAAACATGAATACTTATCTTTTGTTTTTGTGTGGGGAGGCTCCATGGACTCCACCATTTGCTATCTTTCTTCAAATCAACTATCTTCAACTCAAAGTACATAATCCTCAATTTCTACTAAATCTTTGAGGGGGGGGATTCCTCTTCCTCTGCCACATGTGCTCGATACTTTCTTTTCCCTTTTCCTTGAGGAAATTCATAGGAAAAGTGTCCCAACTTTTGACAATTGTAGCATTTGATCTTTGAAACATCTTTCTTCTTATCTGGAACTCTTACGGAGTTAGATTCTTCATTGTTCTTCTTGAAGGAACTTCTTCTATTCTTTTGAATTGTAAGAGCTTTCTCTTCATCAACCATTAATCTCTTTTGTTGGTATGCAAGTCTAGATTATTCGTGTGTGTAATCTACCCATAACTTATCAAACTTGGGTAACTTGCTTCTTGCACACACTCCTTGTACAAAAGGAATCCAAAATGTTGGAAACCCGTTTAGGGTTGTGGTTACAAGCTCTTTGTCACTAATGACATCTCCAATAGCTGCAAGTTGATCTCTAATCTGAGAAACTCTCATAAGATAGGATGAGACAGATTCTGACTTTTCCATCTTCATATTACGAAGTTGATTTCTTAAGGCAAGATTTCAGCTAATGTCTATGCTTTCATATAATCTGTTGAGTGCTTCATACATTTGCCTTGTTGTCTGTAGTTCGGATATATGAGGGATCAAGTGATCCTTTACTGAATCTGACATGATTCTCTTTTCTTTCTTTTCATTTTTCTTGTGCTTGGTCTTTTTCTCTTCTTCCTCTGGTTCCGGTACACCCATTGTAATATGTTCTAGGAGATCATTCTCGTCTAGAATCATCTGCAACCTATGCTTCCAAGATCTGAAGTTTTCAGATCCTTCCAGCCCATCTTCTACCCTCATACCGGTAGCCATTCTTTCTTGTAGTAGAAACCCTAGCCCTCTGAGCTATAGAAATAATAGAAAAAATAAAAAAAATTGGATCTGAAAACTGAACTCACCAAAAGATGCGTTGGACTGAGACGAGTATGCTGGTATAGCCAGTTTCTGAAAATTCCAATTTCTGACCCTTGAAACTGGACCTGCGAAATTCTGGACTACAACTTTCTAGTTCTGGTACTTCTGGTTTTTTGGTACTTCGGGTTTCCTGGTACTTCTGGTTTTTGTGTACTTCTGGTACCAATGAAAACTAGGGTTTCACTTTCTGGGAGTTCTATCCACTAAAAAGGTGCACTGAAGGTGCCAATGAGTTCCTTAGGCTAGGGCGCACTTTTCTAGATGCTCTTTGGGTTGAAATTCCTCTTCAATACAAAGCCCTAATTTTCTTTTACAACAACAATGACGTTTTTCTTTATCCAGTGAAAGATGCTCTCTTCAGCTGAGCTCAGATACCATGTTAAGGTTTAAGCTATTATTAGGTTTCTTTTCAATTTAATAAATAACCATAGCATAGATAGGATTACTGAGAGAAACACAATCACAAGATACACAAGCATTTATCCTGGGAAACCCTCAAGGGGAAGAAAACCCAACAAAACTTCTTTAATATAGATTCAATAACCAAGTACAGTACCAGAATAACTCTCTCTCTACGAGAGACAAGCTACCATGATGCTAGACCATAAAATAATCAAAGAAACATAGCCAATCCAATGCCAAGACAATAAACCAAACACTAGAGAATATCCTCTCCCAAGTAATGCGCCTCTCTCTCTTCCTTCTTCCGACAACTAGTAACTGCAACTTCCTTCAATACTTGTGCACTAAATGACTGAGCTGAGTGAGTGAACAAATGAGGTGTTGGCTTCCTTTATTTATACAAACTGACAAGCGTTGAAAGGAGGTGTCTCTTCACTGGCAGGGCCAACTTCTCTTTCTGGGTAGTTAGAACCACTCTAATTTGTTTGGGAGCGGACTTCTTAATTTTCATATTACATTTATGATTTGACCAATCCGCAAAAGGGGATAAGAATATTATTTGCAGTTACACAATATTTCAACATGGTTGATACATGTGGTACAGGTGTTGATGTGCATGGTTAACACATGGTATGGTACATGGTATGATACAGGTGTTGATTGATGTACATGGTTGATACATGGTATGGTACATGATTGGTACTTGGTATGGTGTTGATGTACATGATTTATAGTTGAGATACATGGCACAAGTGTTGGTGCATGGTTGATGCACTTGTTGTGGTACAAGTGTTGGTGCATGGTTGATGCACTTGTTATGGTACAAGTTGTAGTACATGATTGATGCTTGGTACATGCTTTGGTACATGGTTGAGACACATATCTTGTGATGGTATGTTGGTGATCATGGTACATGTTTGGTAATGGCATGTGTTGGTGATGTTGGACATCTAGTTGAGAGGTGTCATTGGTATGTGATCCATGTGAGAGGATCTAATTGAGTATCGGTGACAATGACAAGTTGATCGGTTATAGGTTGATGTGACAGTGGTAGTGACAGTGACAGGTTGGTTGATGTGATAGTGACAGTGACATTGACAGGTTGGTTGATGTGACAAGGACAAGTTGGACAGGTTTATGTGATAGGTTGGATACAATGACAGGTTGACAGTGGCAGTGATTGTGGTAGTGACAATCTGGTCTACACTTATATTTCAAGGTGGCAAGATGGGGCAAGGAAACGAGGTTGTAGCCTTCTTCCGGTTGGTGTCAGAGAACACAGGGAGTTGGAGCTTCCTTCAGGTTGGAGCCTAAGAATCAGGGGGTTGTAGCCTCCTTCTGGTTGGAGCCAGAGAATTCATGGAGTTGTAGCTTCCTTCAAGTTGGAACCTGAGAATAGGGGGTTGTAGCCTCCTTCCAACTGTATCTAGATAATTTGGAAGTTGGTGCTTCCTATGAATGAATTCTTGATATATATAAGAAATCATTCCTTGGTTTTCTCCCATTTGGGTTTCCATGTAAATATTGGTGTATTGTGTATTTGATGTAAGGTTGTTTATGATTATATGTTCATGATATATTGAATGCAATCATAGATGATACATTGATGATAAACTGTTGAATATTGTTGATAAATTTGATGTTTATATATAGTGGTTAAAAGTGGTATAAAGTGTTCATACTGATTCACCCCCACCTCTCAGTATTCCCACAGGTGTTTTCAAAGTATTTCCGGTTTCCATAAATTGTGTGATTGGTTTCTTTAATTTCCGTTGTGCATTGCAAGTTTATATTGCTTAGTAATATTTTTGTTTCATAAATCAAATTTAGAATTTGTTGTTGTTCTTGGTATGGGTATAAAATTTTATTGGAATCAGAGATTAGTTTATTGGGCATAAAGAAAAATAACATGTACTTTTGGTTTATTGTGATATCTCAAGCAATTGGTACATTATAGAGTAGGATTTGCTAGGTCATGTTGTGTGCTTGCTTTATTGCATCATTTTTCTTTTGTTGGTGTTATTTATTATTTTGTTATTCATCCATGTAAGTTAGCATGAACATGTTAGTTCAACATATATTGATGAAATTAAAAAAAAAAAAAAAACTTTCCCATGTGGTTTTATATTTTAATAAACTAGGGTGGATAATATCCCCATGCCTTTGTTACTAATGTTTTCATGTTAGAATGTAGTAGGATTTTTAGAGTGATACAGGTTGCAGGTCTTGGAGTACCATAGATGATGAGGTTCTCGTGCACTTTACGGTGAGCACATGTCCCCATGTTGGAATTAGATGTTACCCCCTCTCCCTTATGGGTAACTAGAGGAGATCATGTCTCATGGCCTGCAATGAAATAAATTATCATGATGATCATGACAGTCAATATTTTCACATGCTGCAACCTAGCAACGCCCTCTAAATGCCTCTCTCCTAATCAACAAGCTCATCACACCTGATCAACATGGTTCATTTGGAGATGGTGGCCCAACGTCATCATAAGTACATTAGTCTGTGTTTCATATGAAGTGTCACATTTAATACATCAGGCATCTGAGTAAGGATCATGGCGTGAAGTTGGATAATGGATCATAAGCTCAAAAGTTATGTTTTTTTCCTTGTTTCACCTTGGTGGCCATCATTAGTGCTCTAGTTCCATACTGTCACTCTTGGGGAACAAGGGTGCTACTGGAAAGCCTTACGGGAAATGTTCCATCCCCCACCCCCACCCCCCACCCCCGATACTTAACACTTATCATCCTATAGCTTGTCATAGTTTATTAGACTTCGGTAATGGTTTTACATGTATCCAAAAAGGACATGTGGTTCATTCTCCTATGAGAAGAAAGGCTAGAATGCCAAGGTTGATGCAACATCTATAAAAAATGAAACAAAGAATGTTATAAAAGAAAGAAATAAAATGGGATAATGAATGGATAACTCTAAAATCCAAAGGCTAGCTTGAGTTATACCCTCTCTAATGGTAATTACCCCCTGTCCTAATGCACTAAATGCATATCTATAAAAGGACTTTATCCTAGTAAGAAAAGAAAGAAGAAATGCTTCAAACCTGAAAAAAGGACTTGCAAAGCAATAAATGAATATCAAAAGGAAAGTAAAGGGGCTTGAAATGAAAAAATCATCAAGGAAATGGTATCTTGGGTAGAAAACGCTCCCTCTACAAAGGCACTCATGGAAATGGACCAAACACGATGTCTTGTATGTTAATGATAACATTGCCATGAAGTAAGCCAACACATTTCATTATCACACTTACACTTAGATGGGTTTCTTAGGAAATATCCTTCTACTTGTGTACTGACACACCTAATAGGGTCTTTTGATGGTCTTCCCATACCTAAACTTTCCAAATTGCATAAAGTCTTGACCTATGTGAATTTTGAAGGGATATCTAATGTGAATTTTTCATATGGCTTGTGTATTTTTTGATGGCTTACTTTGTATGATTCTAAGGATTGTTTCCCATTGTGATTGTTGGTCTTGCTTGATCCTATGGATTTGATTAATTTGGTTGACCATGATGCACTTTGACATGGTCTTTTGGAGGATGGTTTCAAGCTTGTTCCCAAGACATCATACACCTTTCAAAGGATTGTGCACACCTGAGACAAAGCGTTGGGTCCTTTGATGAGTTGACATGACTTGAGGCTCCTCTTCACACCTCCTAGGCCCTGGACACTGAGAATATGTGCTTGGATATTACAAATATAGCTTGATGGTCACTCACCTTGGGCATGACACCCTAGAGCATATTAGGGTGTGGTTTGATGATGTTGCACTTGGAGATGATGATACACCTCTTGGGAGAGATCATGGAGCCTTCTTCACCTATGACCTCACACACTAGCCATTGGACGTTACAAACATGAGGATGGCATCAAATGTGGTGCTACTAAAATTTTCTTGGCTATATTTCATTTATGCATGGATTTATTTCTATATTAGGGAAGGGGAAAAAGCACTTGTGTCTTCACCCTCCCCTGCATTTGACATCCATTTGATGAAAATGTTTTAGGTCTACAAGTTTTGCAGATTTTGGAGTTCTCATGCACTCTTGAGATGAGCACATGTCCTCGAGTTTGAGCCAATTGTTACACCTTATATTCACTTTAGTGCACCCTATATTTTTTTACTATATGTGATCCATCATTTGAGTAGACTATCTATATCATTAAATCACAATGAGACAAAAGTGTGGTTATATTTGTACTCATGTATTGTATTGGGCCATGTTTAGATGTTTATGTATCAATGAGGGGCCTAGATGGTATCTCCACACCCCTTGTGGTCGGTCATGATCGGTTTTGGTCCCCATTTCAAGATATGCATTTTTCTTATGGCTTCGGTTGACTGCCCCTTGGTGTCAATAATGAGTCACCGTGTTGATCATTTATGATCTGGGTAGGCATGCGAGCATCTTTGGATGAATTTACTAGGAAACTTGATCTAAGGGAGCCTCCAGTCTTTCTCTCTTCTTTGTATGTCATGTAAAAGTGTTGTTCATGTTGTAAAGGTTGTCATACCTATTTAAAGAACAATTATCTTGTGCCTAAGCATGGACCCCCATCATATGTATTTGTCACACTTTGTGTTGAAATAATGTAACTGCAAAGTGTTCTTATTATTATTTGATATATTATTCATTGGATCAATCCCCATTGTGGATTGATCATGTCGGCTACTTTAAAAGGACCAAATCCCCTTTTGCGGATTGGTCATATTGTAATTGTAAAAGGAAAAAGAAGAAGTCGGCCCCAGAATATATCAAACAGGCCCCGAAACATAATAAAGGTGGTTATAACCACCCAGTTGGAGAAGTCAGCCCTGCCAGTGAAGAGACACTTCACATGTGCTAGTCTTGTATAAATAAGGAGGCTAGCGCCTCACTTTGACACACAACTCACTTGCTCATTTGTAAGACAAGTTTCAGAATTGCAGTTAATAGAAGAAGGAGAGAGAGGTGCATATCTGGGAGAGGATATTCTGCATTAGTTTAAGAGATCTCTTGGCATTGTATTGGCTATCTATAATAAGGAAGTTTTGTTGGGTTTTCTTCCCCTAGAGGGTTTCCCAGGATAAATGTTGTGTCTCTTGTGATTGTGTATTTCTCAGTGATATTGTATTCTGCTATTGTTATCTAATGAAATGCAACGAACTATAATAATGGCTTAAACGTTAACATGGTATCATAACCAAGCTGAAGGAAGCATCTTTCACAAGAGTGAAAAACATCATTGTTGTCGTACATGAAAATTAGGGTTTTTTGATGGTGAAGCTTTTCAGCCCCAAAACCATCTAGAAAAGTGTGCCCTCCCCTAAGGATCACTTTGGCACTCTTAGCGCACCTTTTCAATGGTTGGATCTCTCGAAAAGTGAAACCCTAGTTTCAAAAAGTACCAGAAGTACCAGAAAACCAGTGTACCAAAAGTACCAGAGTACCAGAGGTACCAAAATCACCAATCCAGAAATTCGTAGATCAAATTTGGAGGAGAAAAAGTTGGATTGTCTCAGATCCAAACACACCAGGCTACTCGCCTCAGCCAAGAGCACCTCCTGGTAAGTTCAGATTTTGATTTTGAGCACTTTCATTTTTTGATCATTTTCCTAGCTCCAGGTAAAGATGTCTACAAGCGTTAAGCTTGTTGACAAGCTAGACTGAGTGGAAAAATTCTGTGCCTGGAAGTATAGGATTGGCCTCATTCTTGAAGAGAATGACCTAGCAATATTCGTCAAAGAAGAAGTACCGGAACCCGCCGATGCTGCAGAAAAGGCAAAGCATCAAAAGGACATAATCAGGGCCAAAAGAATCATTGCAGATTCAATCAAAGACCACTTGATTCCTTATGTGTCATCTAAGAAGACTCTGAAAGAAATGTTTGATGCCTCGACGAGACTGTATGAAGGAAAGAACATAAACTGAAAGATGAATCTAAGAACTCAACTAAAGAATACAAGGATGCAGAAAGGAGAAACGATTCAAGAATATTTCTTCAGAATCTCAGAATTCAAAGAACAATTAGAAGCGATTGGAGATACCATAAATGAAGACGAACTCATAATGACGACCCTAAATGGTCTCACAAGACCTTGGGATGCATTCATCCAAACGATATGTGCCAGAACAGAGAAACTGAAGTTTGATAGTCTATGGGAAGAATGCATCCAAGAAGAAACAAGAGTAGCGAATCGTGAA
>ML778879.1:489114-501754 GCA_009831015.1 Picea engelmannii
ATGTGGTATCCTTCAAATGGATCTTCAAAATAAAACATGTTGCTGATGGAAGTATTGAGAAGTATAAAGAAATATTTGTTGTTCGTGGCTTTTCCCAGACGGAAGGCATTGACTATGAAGAGACATTCGCTCATGTGGCCAGATACACTTCGATCAGAACCATCATAGCTCTTGCAACTAAGATGAAGTGGAAGCTGCACCAGATGGAAGTAAAGACAACTTTCCTAAATGGTGTCATCGAAGAGGAAGTGTATATAGAGCAACCTCAAGGATTTGAGGTTGAAAACATGAAGTCTCATGTCTGCAGATTGAAGAAATCCTTATACGGATTGAAGTAAGCTCCTAGAGCTTGGTATGGCCGTATAGACAGTTTCTTGATGAGCTTAGGCTTTACCAAGAGTAAAGCAGACTCTAACCTCTACTTCAAGATCATGAACGATGAGCCATTAATCTTACTGCTATATGTGGATGACTTATTCTTAACTAGAGAAGAAAATCTCATCACTGAATGTAAAAAGAGACTTTCCTCGGAATTTGAAATGAAAGACCTTGGCCTAATGCATTATTTCTTAGGTCTTGAGGTATGACAGAGTCCTGAGAGGATCTTCCTTAACCAAGGGAAGTATACGGTCGAAATTTTGAAGAGATTTGACATGTTGGAATGCAAGCCCATGAATACACCCTTGGAAGCGAAGCTGAAGCTGTTGGTCGATACTTCGTCAGATTTGATTGATGCTACACTGTACAGACAAATTATTGGATCACTGATGTACCTGATGAACACCATACCAAACATTTGTTTTTCCATGAACACCTTGAGTCAATTTTTGGTAGAACCCGGACGTGTTCACCTAGTGGTTGCAAAACATGTGATGAGGTACCTTAAAGGTACAATAGATTGTGGTCTCAGCTATGATGGAGAGCATGATTTCACATTGAGTGGATATACTGATGCAGATTGGGCAGGAAGTGTTTCTGACAGGAAAAACACTTCAGGATGTTGTTTCAGTTTGGGATCAGCTATGATCTCGTGGCAGAGTAGGAAGCAATCTAGTATTGCTCTCAGCACATCGGAAGCAGAATACATTGCCGCATGTTCTGCCAGCTACGAAGCTATATGGCTTCGAAAGTTGTTGACCGACCTATTTGACTTAGAGATGAGAGCAACCTTGATTCTATGTGACAACCAGAGCTGCATAAAGATGACAGAGAATCGTGTATTCCACGACAAGTCGAAGCACATAGAGATCCGTTATCATTACATCTGTGACATGGTGCAGAGAGGAGCCTTAAAGCTCCAGTACATTAGCACGGATGAACAGGTTGCTGACGTGTTGACCAAGCCACTATCTCGTATAAAGTTTGAGTACTTTCGAGATAAGCTTGGTATAGTCCGAAAGGACCCTCCTCAAAAGGGGGAGTAGATGTTGTGATGAGACATCTCCTTCTTCTGACCTGATGGTTGTGACTTAAAGCAAGATGATGTGATATGACTAGTACTGTGCTTCCAACTAGATAGTTGTGACGTAAAGCCAGTCTAGTATCCTGCTTCTGACCTGATGGTTGTGATGTAAAGCAGGACGAGTACCTTGCTTCCGACTTGATGGTTGTGACGTAAAGCAAGATGATGTGTGACTAGTACTATGCTTCTGGTTGTATAGTTGTGACGTAAAGCAAGTCTAGTTCCCTGCTTCCGACCTGATGGTTGTGACGTAAAGCAGGATGTGTACCTTGCTTCTGACCTGATGGTTGTGACGCAAAGCAAGATGATATAATGAGACTAGCACTGAGCTTCCAGCTAGATAGATGTGATGTAAAGCCAGTCTAGTATCCTGCTTCCGACCTGATGGTTGTGACATAAAGCAGGACGAGTATCTTGCTTCCAGCTTGAGTGTTGTGATGTAAAGCAAGACGATGAGATGAGACTAGTATTGTGCTTCCAGCTTGATAGCTATGACATAAAGCCAGTCTAGTATCTTGCTTCCAGCCTGAGTGTTGTGACGTAAAGCAAGACATTGAGATGAGACGAGTACTAAGATTCCAGCTTGACAGCTGTGACGTAAAGCCAGTCTTGTATTATGATGAGCCAGCCTTGTGTTGTGATGATGATGATGTATCAGTTTTTATACTAATACATATTGATGCAGATGATGATGGCATTCCTTTGAGAATGACGATGTTGTTGATGAAGAAAACTTCCAATGATTTATAGATACGCCAGTCAATGTTCCAAGATGATATTGATGATGTTGTCCTCTCACCCACTTGATGTTGTTGTTGATGATGTTGTCCTCTCTCTCTCTCTCGCATGATGCTGCTGAAGAATACCCTTCTTGTTAAGGGGGAGTGTTGAAATAATGTAACTGCAAAGTGTATTCTTATTATTATTTGATATATTATTCATTAGATCAATCCCCATTGTGGATTGATCATGTCGGCTACTTTAAAAGGACCAAATCCTCTTTTGCGGATTGGTCATATTGTAATTGTAAAAGGCAAAAGAAGAAGTCGGCCCCAGAATATATCAAAGAGGCCCTGAAACATAATAAAGGTGGTTATAACCACCCAGTTGGAGAAGTTGGCCCTGCCAGTGAAGAGACACTTCACACGTGCCAGTCTTGTATAAATAAGGAGGCTAGTGCCTCACTTTGACACACAACTCACTTGCTCATTTGTGAGACAAGTTTCAGAATTGCAGTTAATAGAAGAAGGAGAGAGAGTGGCACATATCTGGGAGAGGATCTTCTGCATTAGTTTAAGAGATCTCTTGGAATTGTATTGGCTATCTATAATAAAGAAGTTTTGCTGGGTTTTCTTTCCCTAGAGGGTTTCCCAGGATAAATGTTGTGTCTCTTGTGATTGTGTATTTCTCAGTGATCTTGTATTATGTTATTGTTATCTAATGAAATGCAAAGAACTATAATAATGGCTTAAACGTTAACACTTTGGCCATCTATTTTCGAGATGATTCTGTAGACACTCACTCAGTTTCATGTTTCTCGAGGTAGTACATGTATCCCAAGTCACTAATCACACCATCCGAGGCACTTTTGGGCTATTTATGCATGCATGGATGTCCTCTTGACATGCCACATTGATAATTCTAGAGATCCCTATCAATTCATTACTTTTTTGAGCCATTTATTGCTTACTACGAGGGATGACCTCACACATGGAGGTTTTGTGCTAACCGTTTGGGGGTTTTATGACATATTTTGACTCGGACGGTCCTCCCCCACCCTTTATGGAGGCAACTTTACTTGAGATGAGGACAAGGCCACACCTTGGTAGTAATATTTAATGATCTATGAGCATAGTTTGAGGAGCCATCCACTTCTTGGGTACTTTTCACATCATTCCAATTTGTTGTTGTTGTTGGACATTATTTGAGATTACAATTTGTTGAAAATCTACCAATTGGGTGTTTTGGTGTCAATTCTTGGAGCTATCTCGTTCTTGGTTATTTTCTTGATGCAACAAATATTAGTTGTGAATGTTCAAGACTTCTACTAGCTAGCAAGATCGATCCACTTTAAGAGTTAATTAACCGATTGGAAGGGAGACATCTAAGGTTTATATCTCTCCCATCTTCCTTTGTTGGTTTGGTAAGTGCCCAATCTCTTGTCTTGTTTTTCCTTTGGTTCCTTGACGAGCGTTTTAGGTATTTTATTCTAGCTATAATTGATGTTGTTTGTTAAGGTTTTTTCCCTTGTGGAATCCCTTCTTGTAGGGCCTTGGTCCTCATACCTTATCTTGATTAGGGTAGATATTTTTCTACCCTTGAGGTTCTAATCTCTTGCTCTAATCCTTAATATAGAAGTGACCAAATCTTAAAGGGGAATACTTCTTGAACCCATAAGCCCTAATTGGAGAAAGACACTTGTCTTCTCTCACCAACCAAAAAACCCTAAAAATCCAAAAACTTCACTTTTTTTTGTTTTCGAATGAAATCAAACAATGAAAAATTAAAAAAACAAAACTTTATTTAAATTTCTTTCATAGTCTAGTGAAAACTTAACAATTCATTGTGTTCCCTAGACTAGTTTATTCAAGGGTTTGTGCTTAATTGTTTATTTCTAACCCTAAGAAGGCAAAACAACCCTATAATAAGGTACTTCAAGGATTTATCTAACGTTTTGTGGTCTGATTTTAGGCATTTCTCAAATCTGGAAATTAAATTGCAGCAATAAAAATCAGATTTGGTGAAACCCTAAAGCTACAGTTTAGTGCTTAAAGGTGTATTATTACTCATAACTAGCCTCCATTTAATTTCTATATTGTTTATACAAGTTTATCTTATAAATCTAGTGGTGAATTTAGTCTCTAAAGTGCTTATTGTTGCTTATCTTTTATTTAGAGATTATTTTGGTGAATTCCAAGTGTTAACGTGAAAACCCTAGGGGGATTCACCATCTATTTTACAAGTTCTTGCTTAGTTCAAGGTTATACATCCTTAGAACTTGTTTCTAACACTTGATGGATTGTTATTTCATATCATTTCTCTTTCCCAAGTGGAAACATCCAAGACGTCTTGCTTTCTAGTGCCTATTATCTCTCTTGGATGGTTGTTTCCATACACTAAATCTGAAATTTCTATGTTATTTTACGATAAAACAAATTTAGAAGTCGGAGGACAACCCTAAGCTTGTCCTTTCTTAGCATCTAATCAATTGGAAATCACAAGAACACATTGCACCATTTATTTATGCTAATTAGTTTCACTCTTTGTGCCTTAAAGTAGCCTAAAAGTGGTTCTTACCTCTTTGAAGTTTTAGTCGGAGTGATAGCCATAAAAATACAAATCTCAAGTTTCTAATGTTGTTTATCTTACATATCATATTTGGCACACATCCACTAGCTCCTAACCCTTTCCTTCAAGTGGACATACTTGTGGTTATTGCTATAGTTTCTAGTTGTTTTTCTTTAAAACATTTAATCACTTATTTGAATCCTTGTGCATGGTATTGTTACGTATATTTTGGATTCATTAAAGTAAATTGTAAGTGCATTATCATAATTCACTTAAATAGGTTTACTAAATCAAATAGGGATACCCCCCTTGGCTTCTAGGAGTTGGCCTCGAGTGAAGGGGAAAGTTTACTAAGGTGACAATGGTGCACTTCCTATTTTGTTGCCCTAGTTAGCACCTATGTTGGGACCTTTCACCGGGGCGCTAGTTCAAGTGGTAACAGATGATATCTTTAGACCCTTTATTGTTGGTCATGGCATATCCTTAGTCCCCATTTCAGGATAGTCCTTTCTCTTATGGCTTGGATGACTATCCCTTGGAGGTTATTTATGGTCAGGGTAGGTAAGCAAGCGTCTTGGGATGGATCTACTAGGACACATGACCTAGAGAACCTCTACGCTTTTTCACTTCATATTTATGTAAAAGTGTTGCTCATGTTGTAAAGGTTTTTATACATATGGAAGCATGCTTATCTTATGCCTAAGCATGGATCCCCATTATATGTTTGTCACACTTTGGCCATGGACTCCTAGAGATGACTCTAGAGTTTCTCATGCAAAGGCATGATTCTCGAGGTAGTTTAACAAATCTTGAGGTAGTTCACAAATCCCTAGGAACTAGTCACATCGCCCTGGGAATTTATCATGCAAAGGCATGATTCTCGAGGTAATTTCACAAATCTTGAGGTAGTTCACATATCCTTAAGAACTAGTCAGATTGCCCTAGGCATTTTGTGGCTATTTCTACATGCATTGGTCCTCTCATGACATGCCATGTCCTAGATTCTTGAGAATTCTCTTCATTCACTCATTTGGAGGCATTTTTCACTTGATTTGAGGGTCGACTTCCTAGGAGGACTTTCTTCCAGGGGTCTCCCCTTGCATTTGAGAGAGACGTTAAGCCTCTTTGAACCCAGTTCGACATATATTGTTGGAAAACCTCCTCTTTGGAAGGAATTATTGCATATGTGGCACGTCTTTATTGTATTTCACTTGGTTTCCTTTAGTTAGTTGAAAGACAAGTCATTTTTGTAGTTCTCCTAGACTAGATCTAAGGAAATAGAAAATAATATTGAATGAGAAGGATGATGAAGCTTCCTATATAAATAAAGGCTCCTCTCATTCCAATTGGTTGTTTTTGTTGGCTACTTCTTTGAGAATGCAAATTTGTTGAATATCTACCTATTGAGGCATTGATGTCAATTATTGGAGCTCTTTTATCTTGGATTATTTTGGTGCACTAATGATTTGTTTTGTTTTCTCAAGACTACTAAAAGCTTTCAAGATCAATCCATTTGAAGGGTAAGCCTACCACTTGGAGGGGAGACATCTTAGGGTAAATCCTTTCCTTCTTCATTTGTTAGTTTGGTATTTTCTCAATTCTTTGTTTTTCTTTTCCTTTGGATTACCTTCTCGATGGAATCATCACAACATGGGAATTCTTCCTGGAAAGAATTAATGCAATAGGATAATGGCTATGAGGATTTGGAAATCATTATAGCATCAATATTTCCAAAGTTCATCCAAGGCTTGACCCAGGACCCAACTACTCGTTGTATTTGGTTTGGTATTGTGATTGCACATGACTTCTAGAGTCTTATGCCTAAGCATGGATACCCTTTATATATTTATCAAACTTTGGCCATGGACTCCTAGAGATGACTCTAGAGTTTCTCATGTGAAGAAACGATTCCTAAGGTAGTTTCACAAATATTGAGGTTGTTCACAAATCCCTAAGCACTGGTAATATCGCCTTGGGCACTTCTCGGCTATTTCTCCATGCATTGGTCCTCTCATGATATGCCATGTCCTAGATTCTTCAGTTCTCTCTTCATTCACTCATTTGGAGGAATTTTTCACTCTATTTGAGGGCCAACTTCCTTGAAGGACTTTTTGCTAGCCATTTGATGACTCATATAGCACATGTGGACATATTTTGACTTGGGGAGAGTCCTTCCATGATTTTTGGGCATTGATTGCATGGCTTGAGGTTATTCTTTTACTATAGAGACCTCCCATGTAGATGTTTGAGCCTATTTGGAGGATTCTCTCCCTCTTTTGGACCTCATTCATCCCACAAGTGCGATAGTTCCACTCTTTGATGCTAGACATTAGCATGTTTTTGGACTTTTCTTCGTTGGAGGAGCATCTTAGCATACTTTGAGGGTCTCCCCTTGCATTGGTGTCAATTATTGGAGCTCTTTACTCTTGGCTTATTTTGGTCCACTAATGATTTGTTGTGTTTTCTAAGGACTACTACAATCTTTCAAGATCAATCCATTTGAAGGGGGAGGGAAACAATCTTAGGGTAAATCCTTTCCTTCTTCCTTTGTTAGTTTGGTATTTTCTCAATTATTTGTTTTACTTTTCCTTTGGATTACCTTCTGGGTGGAATCGTCAAACATGGGAAATATTCCTAGAAAGAATTATTATAGAAGGAAAATGTCTTGGAGGATTTAAAAAGCATTATGGCATCAATATTTCCAAAGTTTAGCCAAGGATTGGCCTAGGACCCAACTACTTGTTTTACTTGGTTCGGTATTGCGATCACACGACTTCGAGATTCGTGGTGATATAACTGAAGAAATCCTTTATCATAAAAAAAATCCTTCCCACTTTGGTTAGTTGGAAATAATCTTTCTATGGACATCTAGTAATTTGTTCCATGTGGCTTAGCAAGAAAAATTTGATAAAATAATTAAATATTCATGTACATCCTTGTGATTCTAAACTACTAGACACAAATATGAAACATTTTCTCAAGTACATAGCAAGTAAGGGTGTATATAACCAAAATAGTATCAAGTGCAATCCATATTTGAACAAAAATACATAAAATACAAAAATACATTTGGAGCCCCTTTGGCTCCAAATGGCCTCTAGAATCCAACAAAAATCATGCTACAAAAAATAACTACATATTATAAAAACCATTGCTTATTTTGAGATCCTCATCATCTATATCACCCTCTAAGCATTAAAATAAGGTAGAAAAAGATTAACTTGCCTAATCAATGATTTTCTTGAGTGAAGGGTATATTTTCACTAGGGTCATGACATAGGTGTTTAACAATTAATGCCACCAACATCGAGGTACATAGAGGGCTTGGTGCTCTTGATAAAATGTTAGTTCCATACCCTCATACATGATAGAATCCAGTGGAAACATTGCAATCCTACCAATCTTGAAATCCTAAAAACTGTTAAGTCCGCTTAATTTTGAATGGGATCCAAAATTCTACTTTCTTCATATGAAGTCCAATGAGGTTGGAACCACTCTCAAACATCTTGAAACAATTAATGGTAATGTTAAAAATTGAAGTAAAAGTTGACATTCTCCTAATATTACCATTAATTACTAGGGTTTTGCTTTTTAATTTTTTTAAATTTTGGGGGTAATTTTTGTTGTCCCAAGGGCCGACATAAGGATTAATATGGAACTGGTTGGTTCTTTATGAAATTGGTCAGTTCAATCATTTAAGGTCGATTCCATACAAAATCGACCGGTTCCATCATCAAACTAGCTGATTCAGTATGGAACCAACCATTTTCGGTTTGTCCCTTGATTTGAACCGGCAACCCCTATAATCGGTTGAAACGACTAGTTTTGGCAAACGATTTAGTTCTAATAACATTACCTTGGAGATCACATTTATGACAATACTAGCACAAGCCTGAAGGTAGATGATACAACATTTCAACACTCTCTTCTTGATGATTTTAGTGGGGCATTTAAGTCCACTTAATTTTGAATGGGATCCAAACTTCTACTTTCCCCATTTGAAGTACAATGAGGTTGAAACCACTCTCAAACATCCTGAAATAATTAATGGAAATGTTAAAAATTAAACTAAAAGTTTTTTTTTTATGACTCGTGGAAGCAACAACTAGTTCGGTCTTGTACTCATGTGACATGGGGTCGAATCTGATCGCTACCACTATAACCTCTGGGAACCCTACATAAGCCCCTTTCATAGGAATGGGTAAATCGGGGGGGGGGGTTGAACTCAGAACCTCATCGAACATAACATTTCATATCACATAACTTTCCAATTGAGCTGCCCCTCGGGGGCTAAATTGAAGTAAAAGTTGACATTCTCCTAATACTACCATTAATTATTAGGGTTTTGCTTCTTCTTTTTTTAAATTAGGGGTAATTTTTGTTATGGAATTATCCAGTTCTGTATGAAATCATCAATTTCATGCATTTAAGGTTGATTCCATACAAAATTGGTCGATTCCATCACAAAATTGTTGATTTAGTATGGAACCGGCCATTTCCAGTTTATACCCTTGATTTGAACTGGCAACCCCTGTAAACCGGTTGAACCCACCAATTTTGGAAAAACCAGTTCAGTTCTGATAACATTACCTTGGAGATCACATTTATGACACTAATAGCACAAGCCAAAAGGAAGATGATACAACATTTCAACACTCTCTTCTTGATGATTTTAGTGGGGCATTTCTATGGCCAATGAACAAGACAGAACATACCTTGATTACCTCATCTTTGTGCACCAACAAAGATACGATCATGGGGTAAACTTGGCTTCATTAACATGCAATTTTAAATCTGATCACGATATTTGGATGGTAGCCATAATGAAGAGTAGGCCCATGAGAAATTCCTTACAGAGAATATGTGCTCCCACACTTTGTTAATAACCAACAAACATAGATAGTGTAATGAACTTGGGTATTGGGTTGTGTGGAATATGGTGATCCTAACAAGTATGTGGTGTACGCCCTTGTACTTCTCCTAGCAACCCTTGAAAAATGACTTGTCCAATAACAAATTGTTGATGTTTGGGTAGCATCGAGCAGACATTCTCCTGGGATTGCTCATGATGATTTGACTAGTGGAGAATGGCCCTGGCGTAGTCTTTGAAGGATAGAAGACTCGAGGTGTTGATGGTTCTCCATGAGGTAGCATCGGGTAGACATTCACTCACAGGGGTGCACCTGTGGTGAATGGCCCAGGCGTAGTCTTCAAAGGACAAAAGACTCGAGGTGCTAGTGTTCCTCCAGTGTGTGGTAGCATTGGGAAGGCATTCACCCACAGGGGTGTACCTATGGTGAATGGATTTGGTAAGAACCGAGTGTACCTTCTCCTAGATTGGGTTGCAGACCAAGGTAGATAGGATACATTTATCACAAGGGTGTACTTGTGGTAAATGCACCCAAGTGTAGTCCTTCCTTGATCAGGACAAGGAGTGATATGGAATCGAGGTGATTTCCATGTGTCAGATAACATCGAGCTGACACTCACACACAGGGGTGTACCTGTGGTGAATGGCCCTGGTATGGTCTTTGCCCTTAGTCATAGTGTTTTGACAAGGACAGGTAAAAGACCCGAGGTGCTAGACACAATTGTCTGGAGAAGGATCATCAATATGGCTCATGAAAAAATTTTCTAGAAGAGAAGAAATACCAAGAAGTACAAGAAGACCTGGTATCCCCATTTTGTGGGATAACTAAGGAGATGATGTCTCAAGGCCCTCAGGTTGCAAATGTGGAGTGTCGAGAGACCACATGACTAGCAGTGTCCACTTGCATATACGGAAGCCCGCTCTATCACCACATTTTGGATCCAGTGTCAACGCATCCACCACACTAGCTAGCTTCTAGAAGGAAGATGGGTCTTGCTCCATATGGTACAAGTCAGGTTTTGTGGCATGTAATCACCCTAATATTTAAGGCATTTAAACATGTATTTAAACTGCTTTTATTTATAGAACGATTGCTTGGACATTATTCTTTTGACCTTGTTTCACCTTGTTGAGTGTCATAAATTTCCTAGTAAGTGGCCAACCTTTGGGGAAGGTTTGTGACTAGGGGTTATCGTACCATTCCCGACCATACTTACCACTTTTTGTTCATTAAACTCCCATCATATTGTCTTATTCTAGGCCCTTTGACTTTAGTGACCCAAGAAGGGCATGTACCTCATTTCATGGGAAGAATGGGATGAAGGCCTAGAGGGATTATTGTTGGCTAAAAAGATAAAATCCTAAATATAGACCTTCCAGATGCTTCACCCAGGGATCCACGAGAAAGCAATGAAATGCTTCTCTATAAGAAATGGGGACCTAAAAAAATAAATGATAGTGAATGCTTAAGGGGTTAGTTGGAGGATGGGAGGTCTCATCACGAGCTGGCCTATCATGATCATAGGTATTTGGAAGTATGACATTACCATCATCTGGTCACCAAGCCAGGGTAGTAGCTCTCAGTTACACAAATGAGAGAAAGGGGGTCTCATCACGAGCCAACCTTCTCATTTTCGCGAGGTATTTATGAATAACATTGTCATTATCTGGATACTAAGCCAGGACAGTGGCCTTCAACTTGTTCCTTAAAACATGAAAGAAATAAAGAATGGCAAGAAGATGGACTTGGAAAAAGTGCATCGTAAACGAAGGTGTCACACACCCTCTACAAAGGCACGCACCCATAAATGAGATAATATGAGCCCTTGTATGTCATGAAAATCATCGAACTATGAAGTCTAAACCCCTTCCATCTCATCATCCACTACATGACCTTGCTAGGCCATCCTTGGGAGCATCCCCTACTTGAGGGATTTGGTCTACCCAATAGGACTTTTATGACACCCCTCCGATGCTTAAACTTGGTCAATTGTATAGGTTTTTTTAGCATTTGTTTAATTTGATGAGGTAGTTTTGATGCACATGTTTAGGTGCCTTGCTTATTAGATGTGGTTTATACTTGTCGTGATATCTTTGACTTGAGATCTTTGGAGGACGTACCCTTTTGTGTTGCAGAACCTTGCCTGGTGGCCAATTTCGAGATAACAAGCCTAGCTTGGGCTTCCATGGGGTAAGGAGCCCACAGGTTGGGTGTTGTAGGCCCACACACCGAATCACAGAGACATTCCTTTTGAGGCTTACATGGCATCATGGAGGATCTTATCCAACCCCTATTATCCAAACGACTTGCCTAGGAGAGGCAAAATGTCATATTTTGGGGCTTGACATCATACTTGAGGGGATCTGATGGGGATGGAGCTATAGTACATTGACACTTGGCATATTCTGACCTGAGGAGACATGGATTGAACCCAACGAACTCCATTCTCTCCTCCAACGACTTACTCAAAGTGTCAAAACGTCCCCTAAAGGGGTGACGTCATCTTATTTTTAGGGTTTAAATTGTGTTAAAGTGAAAAATAAATATTATTGTTTGATGCAAGGGTTAAGATAAGGGTTGTTGACCCCTTATCTTATGTTTTAGCCTTGATAAGTGGAAAAATTATGTTTTAAGGTTTTTGTATAAATAGAGATCACGTGAATCTCATTTCATAACATATCTCTCCCATTGTGAGAGGCCAAGGACTGAAATTTTCGCTACCTTCAATCTTTTTTCTCTCTTGTGTTATGGTATGGTGTTCTCTTTGGCTATTGGCTACATGATGATGTGCTAGCTTATGGAGGTCATTTCTATCTCTTTATTGTTGGATTTTCCTTATTTACAGAGCATTTGTGTAACTAGTGTTCTTTTACTTCATTACCGTTAACACACACACACACACACACACACACACACACACACACACACACATATATATATATATATATATATATCTATATATATATATATATCATGTACTGAGTAGTAGCAATATAAAAAAGAGATAGAAAATAACACA
>ML778880.1:70366-83383 GCA_009831015.1 Picea engelmannii
AGTTCGGATGCCATTGTGTTATTTTGTTTAGCACAATATGACAGGAGAGTTATAACTTTCAATGGAGGGCGATGTTGAGCACCAGAACAAATATGACCTAGAATATATATAGAAACAGAAAAAGATGCGATTCTAATCTTTGTGAACATGTTATTTATCTGGTTCGTTCACTTCGTCATAATTTCGGAAGTGCGTAGATTGCAAGCGACTTTATTCCAATTAATAGACAATCTAATTTTGCGAGTAGCTTGATGCCTTGCTTGATTGGGCAGCAAACTATCTTTTTGAGGAGGGGAGCAAAATCACAACACTTTTCCAGAAAAAGAAAAAACGTAAGATTACGTAGGAAGGCACAATTGAAGCTTTGGTCATGTCGTGACATCATCCTATTCAGTGTGGAAGGATAGTGCTTTTGTTCCTCTGTTTCTAGAAGGAATCACATGGAGAGAAACATTGAAACATAACTGGTAGTTGTTCCATGAAAGTATAAGGAACGTGCAAAGAATATTTATTTAAAGAAGATGATATCCCACTGTGAACTGAAATAGAAATGTGTTTTTCTTTTAAAATTAAGCATATTAAATTCAGATTTGTAAACGCTAAATTTTTTTATTAACATCAATGCATATGAAAGCGAATGACGTTTGTTAGAATTACGACATCCAATGACGTTTCTTAATTAAAGAAAATATTGGCAGTTTTGTTACTAAATACAATATATTCATAACATTTTTTTTATAAGGTTATGGATAATGGAAAATTTTCTTTTTTTTTTAATTTTTATCATCATAAATTTTTTTGGACTTAATATAATTTATAATCTCAAAATTAAAGGTAATTAATTTCTCTTATTCTCATCATAAAATGAATTTTTACTCAATTGAGAACATAGCTATGATTAAGTACTTAAGATATAAGAACAAGGTAAAACAACCTGTATGAAAATAGGCTATCCAAAATAGCTTCAAACTCCAACCAAAACCATTAGTGGTTCAAGGTAGGATGAGATAAATATGCCAAGTCTTGGTTAAATAAATAGGGATTAAAGGAAGAAGTCATTTTGCAGAATGTTAGATAATATTAAAAATATTATTGTATCTAAATTTAAGGAGAAATTGTGTTGCCTTAAAAAATTAGAGGATAAAACAAAATTATGATACTATAAAGACTTGGTCAACCCTAATCTAAAAGATCAAAAGTATCTCACTATTTTGATTAGAGTAAAGAAGAAAATCAACATTGCTAATGCATAGTTAAACTTGGATTTGGACATTTCCCAAAAGATTGTGGGACAAAGAATTTGTCATCTTAGTGATAATAAGATGGTTGAAGATGAAAATAACTTTCTCTTATAATGCCTTGAGTATACCCAGCTTTCTAGATCATCAAAACTATGGTAATCTTGGAACATTTAGCGTATACATTTTTAAGTAGAGAGATAAAATTCCAAAGAAATCCAAGTAATTTCTTATATTTCTTAAGGTGATCTTAGTGATAATAAGATGGTTGAAGATGAAAATAACTTTCTCTTATAATACCTTGAGTATACCCAACTTTCTAAATCATCAAAACTATGGTAATCTTGGAATATTTAGTGTATGTGTTTTTAAGTAGAGAAATAAATTCCAAAGCAATCCAAGTAATCTCTTATGTTTCTTAAGATGATAAACCAATTCTAGTTTTAATGGAGTTTAATCATGTTCATCAATTAAAAATACGTGAAAAAACTTCATATAAAAAAATACTAAGATTTATTAAATCACTTGTAATAAAAAAATAAAGGTTATACTTCAAATTTAATTTTCTATCCATCTAAAATAAAATATTTAATGCATGTTTCTAATTTCTTAAGCAATATTATAAAAGTAGAGATATATTTGAGTTACTTGTCATCCACATGCTCCCATTTTGGGATTTTGCGGGTCGAGGTTTCGGGACTCGCGAGTGCAAGAAAACTCGCACCTAGATACTCCAGGTGTCAAAACGTCGAAATGTTGAGGTCCATGAGGACCGTTCTTCCTTGTACAAGGTTTTGAGACTTAACCTCTAACATCCTTCTTCAGGTCCTCTGGTAATTTACACCAGGTTTTGAAGACCAGATAGGAAGGTCTTCTCTAAGGTAAGGAAGTGGTCTCAAAAGGATGCCTTCAGGAGGAAGTCTATCCAAGGCATCAGGTAGGAAAAACACAGGAACAATCTCCCGAGAGCAGACTTGAAGTCTGACTTAGATCGGTAAGCATATAAATAGCAATTCGTAAAACATAAGCCATACGTGGTCTTTCCATTATAAGCATGCAACCACCATTTCTAGTCAAAACACCACACAGACAGTCTTATGCTCAAACCATTCATAAATTGCACATACTATGAACATATATATCAGCATATAAACTTCAAGATACAGGATATAAAACACTTATCAGAAATAACACCAGGTGTGATTGCAACTACTGAGAGGGGTGCTTGTTTCCACCCAACCGTAGGCTCAACGACTCCCAAAGAATTTACCACTAGCCACCCCCGAGCTGAGACCATGATGGTACGAGACTGTGTCTTGTCAGTGACCGAGAATGAAGGTTACTCTCCTTCTTCTCCACTATCAATCACTCTGTATTTTTCCAGAGTTCTCCTTCTTTCCTTCCCTCGTGTCTTCCCTCTGATCCCACACTCTTCCTGCCTTTTCTCCTTTTGGCGAGGTTGTGTGCGGCATGATCTTCCTCGCGGTGGTCAGGTCTGAGGACTCTACGAATGGGCGGTTCATCCCCCATCCCTCATTACTTATGAGGAGCCATTTACCTACCAACCTGGCAAGTCATTTAATTTGGAGCCAGCGAGCCACTCTTGGTTCTCTAGGCCAGTGAAGTCCAAATACAGTATTGGTTTCAGTGGAAGTTAACACCACCATTCCAGGTGCCTTCCACCGCCTTTCTTCAGCCATCGTGGTCTCCTTTTCAGTACATCCCCTCTCAGCCGTCCTGCAATACATATTCATAATATTATTCACATTCATCGACCTTTTTCACAAGGTCCATTCACATCACACATTCACATTTTTGAGTTTTCCACAATATTTGGCTAGTATAGTTATTTTTACAGACTGGGGGAAACAGGGTGTTACAATTCCCTCCCCCTCAAAGGAACATCATCCTCGATGTTCTATCTATCAACGTGACATGCATGTATAGGTGTAAAAAAAATTAGATATGCCTGTTTCATGGCATCCTCCATTTCCCATGTAGCCTCATCTGGGCCAAAATGTTTCCACTGCACCTTGACCTGTGCAATGGTTCAGTTCTAGAGCGGGGTTTCCTTTCTATCCAGTATGCATTGAGGTTCTGGTAGAAACTCTCCCTCCGGTTCCACCTGAATCATAGACCAATCAATTATATGGTTAGCATCATGTACATATTTCTTCAATAATGAGACATGGAAAACATTATGTGCCTTGACTATGGGAGGAAGTGCTAGCCTATAGGCTACAGGTCCCACTCTATCTAGAACCTCAAAGGGTTCACAATACCGAGGTGCCAATTTGGCACAAGCTCCCACTTTTAGGGAGCTTTTCCTGGGCCTAACTTTGAGATATACATGATCTCCTGCTTTGAACTCTCTTGGAGTTCTCTTTTGGTCGGCATAACTTTTCTATCGGTTCTGAGCAACCTTCAGGTTTTGTTTTATTTGAGTCACTTGTTGTTCCATTTCTTTCAACATGTCGGGTCCGAAAGAAATCCTGTTTACAGGACTACTCCAACTGACAGGAGTCTTGCACGGTCTACCATAGAGGACTTCAAAGGGACTCATCTTTAAGGATGCTTGGTAGCCGTTGTTGTAGGCGAATTCTACCAGTGGCAAGTAGTCTTCCCACTTCTTGGGTTGGTGCATTACATGCATTCTTAGCATGTCTTCAAGTATTTGGTTCACTCTTTCTGTTTGTCTCTCAGTTTGAGGGTGATAGGTGGTTCTAAACAACAATTTGGTTTCTAAGCTAGCCATCAGTGGTTTCCAAAAGTTAGAAATAAATTTCGTGTCTCTGTCGAACATGATCTCTTTCGGCATACCATGTAGTCTGAATATCTCGTTCATGAATACCTGGGCGATATCGATTTCTTTGCAAGTGGATTTGACAGGGATGAAATGGGCAGACTTGCTCAATTTGTCCACCACTACCATAATGGCATCATTTTGTTTGGTCGATGTTGGAAATCCAGTGATGAAATCCATGGAGATGGTTTCCCATTTCCATTCTGGTATTGGAAGAGGTTGTAATAATCCTGCTAGGTGTCGGTGTTCTGCTTTAACTTGTTGGCACTCTATGCATTTGGCCAAGTACTCGGCTATGTCTTTCTTCATTCTAGGCCAATAGAATTGTCTCCTAGTGACCGTAATCATCTTCTGGTATCTTCGATGACCAGAATAGGGTATTTTATGTAGTTCATCTAGTATGAACCTCTTCAAGTCGTCACAATATGGAATATAAAATCTACTTCTGTATGTGAGCAGACCTCCTTCGATCATCTGGTAGCCTTCATATTTTTCTCCGGCGGGTCCTTGTTGTAGGTACATGGTCACGGTCTAGACGAAGGGATCTCTTTCTTGTTCATTTCTGATTCTTTCCTTGACATCTGTCTCGCGGGTGCTCACCGCTGCCAGGTGAATTGTTTTCATACTTCTGCTAAGGGCATCAACCACCCTATTTTCCTTTCCTTTAATGTGTTTGATTTCGAAATCAAACTCGCTAAGGAGGGCCATCCACCTAGCTTGTCTAGCATTGAGCTTTGATTGATCCAACAAGTATCGCAATCCACAATGATATGTCATAAGTACAATCTTTCTTCCCAGGAGGTAATGCCTCTACATTTTCAAGGCATGCACTATGACAGCCAGCTCTAGATCATGGGTCACATAGTTGACTTCGTGCTCTTTCAATTTTCGGGATTCATAGCAGATCACACTTCCTCCTTGCATAAGGACTCCTCTGAGCCCTTCCTTATAGGCATCTGTGCACACGAGGAAGTCGGCTTCGGGATTACCGATCTTCAACACGGGTGCATGGGTCAGTAGATGTTTCAGGGTTTAAAATCTTTCTTCACATTTCCATGTCCATAGAAATTTTGTCCCCTTCATCTGGAGGGCAGTGATTGGACAACCAATCTTGGAAAATCCTTTTATAAATCTCCTATAGTATCCTGCTAATCCCATAAAGGATCTGATGTCCGAAACATCCTTTGGGGTAGGCCATTCCATGATAGACCTGATTTTGTCAGGGTCTACCGCTACTCCTTCTTCGGAGAGAACATGGTCTAAGTAATGTATTTGCTTCTGGAAGAATTCACATTTGTTGAATTTGGCATAGAGCTGATGTTCTCTTAGCACTTGCGGCACAAGTCTAATATGCTCTTCATGCTCTTTTCTGTTCTTGGAGTAAATTAATATATCATCAATAAAAACAAGCACAAATTTGTCTAGGAATTTGCTGAGTACATTCTTCATCAAGCACATAAAAGTGGTAGGGGCATTGGTCAACCCAAATGGCACCACCACAAACTCATAATGACCATACCTCATTCGGAAGAAATTTTTATGGATGTCTTCACCCTTGATTCGGACTTGATGGTATCCCGACCTCAAAATCAATCTTTGAGAAAATTGACGCACCCCCCAATTGATTGAATAGGTCATCGATCCTGGGAAAGGGGTACTTGTTCTTTATGGTTACCTTATTGAGTTGCCTATAATATATACAAAGTCTAAGGGTACCATCCTTCTTTTTCACGAACAGGACTGGTGCTCCCCATGGAGACACGTTGGGTCAAATATAACCTTTATCCATAATTTATTTTAATTGCAATTTGAGTTCAACTAACTCAGGTGTGCTCATCCGGTAGGGTGTCTTAGACACCGACACTGCTCCCGGTGCAAGTTCTATAGAGAAGTCTATGTCCCTTCCCGGAGGTAGACCTGGTACCTCTTCCGGAAACACTTCTCTGTATTCTCTCAGGATAGGGTGATTGTTAGGGCTTGGTTTATCACCTTCCATTGTTTTCAACACATGTATTACATATAGGGTACATCCCTTTCGGAAATACTTTCTCATTTCCAGAGCTGATATTTGTCTCACCGAGACAGGTTTTCGGATCCCTTGAAGGGTTATCCTCTTCCCTTCCTTACTTACACATTCTAAGGTCTTATGGTAACAATCCAATCTGGCTTTATGGGCAGCTAGCCAATCCATACCAATCAATAGATCATACGATCCTAGGGGTAATATGCTAAGGGTTTCTTGGGTGGGGGATTTACCCAACATCAATTGGCAGGTTGGTATAACCTCTTCTACCCTTCTTCTGGTGCCCGTGGCTAACTATACCAACCATGGATTGGTATGTTTTTGTGGCTGTAGTTTACACTTATAAACATATTTAGGGGCTATATAACTCAAATTTGAACCAGGGTCAATTAAAATAGACACTAAGTGGTTGGAAATCATACCTTCTATTTCCACCATTGAAGCTTAGTGGTCATCTTGGTTATTATCCAAGGCTGCGTAAATTTGTGGCTCACTCCTGGCCACCTCATTGATGGTAGTAGCTTCTTGGATGTTATAAATCCTTCGACTATTTTGTTGTCGGTGTGGACAGTCTCTCAATAGATGTTCTTCCCCGCAACCCCAACATTTCAAAGGTAATCTCTTCGGGTTATCAGTCTTCACTGGTATGGGTCCAGAAGTTTTATTTCTGCTCAAGGAGGGAAAATTCTGCTGGTGCATACTCTGGGCTAGGAAGCTCATCCTTGGGTTCTTCTTATAGTTCTTAAATCCTGGGGATTTAATTCCCCTTTTCTGAAATCTTGAACTATTCTTCTATTTCCATCCTTCGCGAGGTTTTGCTCGATGCCCAAACTGTTCATGACAATAGGTCACCTTTCGAATAGTGCCTTCTAGAATCTTTGGCTCATCAAATTCAATTCTATTACGATAGTCCTTAGGTAGTCCACTGATGAAGCATTGCACCTTTGCCTTTTCCACCTTGATATAGGATACATACCTCAACAAATCGAGGAATTCGCTGATATATTCTTCTATAGTGAGTTGTCCCAGTTTGAGTTCATAAAACTCTTTAGTCTTTCTGTCGAAATATTTTTTCGAGAGATACTTCTTCCAGAAGTATTTCTCAAACCGTTCCCAAGACATGTCCTCTTCACGAACCCCTTCACATTCTTAAGGTATTCCCACCAAATGGAAGCCTTTCCATTCAAGTTGAAGGTGGCCACTCGGGCCTTCATATTTTCTGAAAAATCATGGACTCTAAAATACTTCTTTAGTCCAAGCAGCCAGGCCTCTGCTTCCTCTCCCTTCTTTATTTCATCGTCGAAGGAGGGTGGTTTGGATTTTCTGAATTCTTCAAATTTTCGACCTTTGGAAGGATTTTGCTTTTTCTGTTTCTTTCGGGGATAGGAACTCATTCTGCTGCTAGAAGAGCCCTCTGAATCGCCAGCTTCCTTCTCAGAGGATTCATCCGACGCTTGTCCTTTACCTCTAGGGTAGACGTTTTTCTAGGTGATCCTCTCAGTGTGACCACTGATATGACCATGTTTCTGAGTTTCAGGTTCATGCTGCATTTGTCTTTGTAGATCGGATAAACTCTGCAGTAAAACTGTGTTAATTTTTGTTTGTTTTTCTTGTTCTTTCATCATCCTTTCATTGCTGGCCTTACAGCTTTGTAATTCGACCATGAGACTCCTCACAGTCTCAGCTAGACCTAGAGGGGTTCCTGCTGCCCTCCTTTCATCGGACTCTTCATCTCTATTGTGGGAGCCTTCTCCCACTTCATGGTGAGTCACCATACTATGTGTTGATAATTTCCCGAAGTTGATCTCCCACTTGTGTGAAAAAGGAAAAACACTGGTTGTTAGTTGATATTTATATTTATTTATAACCAGTACATAATTCATATTTTCACATGTACACACACACAATAGGGATTTTTTTTCATTCTCAACTTCGTCTTTTAATTAGGGAGGTTAAGATAGGGGGGTTACTCTTTTTAGGAGTGTTTCGAATGGAGCTTCCGTTCAACCTGTTCATGAGCCCAAGCAAGCCAAGTGTTGTAACCATGCTCTGATACCAATTTGTAACACACCCACTGAGGCATTATAAATTTTTCGCTTTTTCTCGAGGGACAAAATCCTTGAAAACCTACGGAGCTTAGCACAGGCTGTAGACACCACCTCTGCCTCGACAGAGTCTCTGAGTGACCTCCCAGTCTTAAGGATCGTTCAATTTCTTTTATGAGTCGAAGCGGCCCCTTTTTATTCCCAGCTAGAACTTTCTTCCAATTGATCCACAGGTCCTTTCGGAAACTCCCCTGTGCAAACAACACTAAGTGCGAGCTCCACCCTCTCTGAGTGACCACAGTGCTATGACCAAGGCCTATTCCTAAAGGCACTTGTCACAACTCACAATCTCATGAGTTCATGAGTCGAAACTCCTGACTCTTCCTTCCCAAATTCATGATATCCGAAATCGTGTAATTTGTATAGCTCCCTTCTGTCAGCGCCCTCTGTGCGTGACCAACGTCTAGGCTAAGCGCTAGCTCTAGTTGCAACTTCGCGACTTCGCAAGTTGAAAGGTTGAGCGCTCATGATCTTATCCCATGAATCCCTGAGATGCGAGAAGTCAATAGAGTGTTAACTCCTTTCTCCAGGCGACGCGTGTCCACCTGTCAATCATATGAGCCCCACTTTGTGGTTCTGCCACATGTTCCTTCGTGCCCAGCTTTCAACACTTCGCGACTTCTGATATGGAGAAGAGGTCCTCTCAACCTCCGAACCTCCAAATGTGCAATACGCATGATGAGGCTCTTACCCAATGGTCCTCTTGTGACCTAGATCCAACGATGATCCTTGATCCTTGTGATTTCGCCACTCACAACTTGGAGCACCCAACTCCTGGGATCTCACCTTTTGAACCTCCGAGTTCGCGAGATCCCTCGATCTCTGCCACCTATCCTCCTCAAACAGACGGTTCTGATCTTCTCATGACTTCGCCACTCACGAAGTCAAGAGACTTCCTCCTCTAACTCCCGATGTCCGAATACTCGATAGAGATGATCTCGTGACACGTGTCCTCCTTCCAATATATGGCTCAGATTCTTTCGTGACTTCGCAACTCGCAAAGTCTAGACGCTCACCTCTGTGAGTCTCGATGCCCGAGTCTCCGAGGTGGATGATCTCGCGAAATGCATCCTTCTGCAAACGGACGGCTCCGATCCTTTCACAAATTTGAAACTTCTAATGTCGAGTGTCCAGACCTTCGTCCTCAGGACCCCCGAACTCCCGAATGCCGAGATCCCAATACCAACTCTTTTGGGACTTTTTGCCTCTGTTCATGAGGGATTAACCCTCATGCATCTCCTGACAGATCCAACGACTGTCTGGTTTTATAACTAAGATCTGATGGTTCAGATCTGTCCTATGATATGCACTCTCCCACTACTCCCTGGACGTAGAAAAACCATCGGTCCAGATACTCCCACGGACCTTGGGGATCTACGATCCCGATTTCTTTGTTACTCAAAAAGATAACGGAAAAGGGGTTAAGGCATTTAACATGATCGTCTCTTCATCCAATATAATGGGCGTGAATGACCGCAGATCTTCCAATGGGATCTTGTCCATTAATCGATTCTTATCCACACGCTCTCGTTTCAGGATTTCGCGGGTCGGGGTTTCGGGACTCGCAAGTGCAAGAAAACTCGCACCTAGATACTCCGGGTGCCGAAACGCTGAAATGTTGAGGTATAAGAGGACCATTCTCCCTTGTAAAAGGTTTTGAGACTTAACCTCTAATATCCTTCTTCAGGTCCTGAGGTAATTTACACCAGGTTTTGAAGACCAGACTGGAAGGTCTTCTCTAAGGTAAGGGAGTGGTCTCAAAAGGATTCCTTCGGATCAGGTAGGACAAACACAAGAACAATCTCCTGAGAGCAGACTTGAAGTCTGACTTAGATCGGTAAGCATATAAATGGAAATTCGTAAAACATAAGCCATACATGGTCTTTCCATTATAAGCATGCAACCACCATTTCTGGTCAAAACACCACACAAACTGTCTTATGCTCAAACCATTCATAAATTACACAAACTATGAACATATATATCAGCATATAAACTTCAAGATAAAGGATATAAAACACTTCTCATAAATAACACCAGGTGTGATTGCAACTCCTGAGAGGGGTGCTCGTTTCCGCCCAACCATATGGTCAACGACTCCCAATGGATTTACCACTAGCCACCCCCAAGCTGAGACCACGATGTTGCGAGACTACGTATTTGTTTGTCAGTGACAGAGAACGAAGGTTACTCTCCTTCTTCTCCACTATCACTCACTCTATATTTTTCCAGAGTTCTCCTTCTTTCCTTCCCTCACGTCTGGCCTCTAATCCGACACTCTTCCTGCCTTTTCTCCTTTCGGCGGGGTTGCATGTGGCACGATCTTCCTCATGGTGGTCAGGTCTGAGGACTCTATAGATGGGTGGTTCATCCCCCATCCCTCATTACTTATGAGGATCCATTTACCTACCAACCTGACAAGTCATTTAATTCGGGGCCAGCGAGCCACTCTTGGTTCTCCGGGCCAGTGAAGTCCAAATATGGTATTGGTTTCGGTGGAAGTTAACACCACCATTCCAGGTGCCTTCCACCGCCTTTCTTCACCCATCGTGGTCTCTTTTTCAACACATCCCCTCTCAACTGTCCTGCAATACATATTCATAATATTATTCACATTCATCGACCTTTTTCACAAGGTCCATTCACATCACACATTCACATTTCTGAGTTTACCACAATATTTGGCCAGTATAGTTAGTTTTACAGATTGGGGAAACAGGGTGTTACCTTAAGTACACCCCCTGAATGATACTCTCCTTCATTGGATTATTTATTGTTGATTGATTCTAGTGAACCAGAATGTTATGAAGAGACAATGCAGGTAGAAACTAAAAAGAAGTGGGATCAGGGCATGAAAGAGAAAATGGATTCCCTGGTAAATAACTAGAATTCGGACTTGGTTGAGTTTCCTATAGGAAAAAGAGCATTTCAAAATAAATGGTTTTATAGGTTGAAGGAAGAAGATGGAGGAAAAAAGTGGTACAAGGCTAGATTGTTGTAAATAAGTTTGCACAAAAGAAAGGTATATATTTTAACGAAATATTTTTTCATGTTGTTAATATGGATTCAATTAGGACTACTTTAAGTCTTGTGGCAATATAAGATTGGCACATTGAATAGTTAGATGTAAAAATAACTTTCCTCCATGGGGATTCGGAGTAAGATATTTATATGCAACAACCACAGGGGTATGAGGTCAAAGGGAAGGATAAGTTGGTATGTAGGTTGAAGAAGAGATTGTATGGCCTAAAGCAAGTTCCAAGGCAATGGTATTTGAATTTTGATAGGTTTATGACAAAACAAGGTTAGAGTAGATGTCATTTTGATCACTGAGTTTATTTTAAAAGGATAGAAAATGGAAGCTATACTATCTTGCTATTGTATGTAGATGGAATGCGTATTGCAGGGTCTAATATGCAAGATATCAATGTGCTCAAGAAGAAATTAGATAATTCATTTGCGATGAAGGATTTGGGTGTTGCAAAGAAAATCCTTGGTATGAGAATAACAAGAGACAGGAAAAATCACAAATTGACATTGTCTCAGGGTGAGTACATAGAGAAGGTGTTGGAGAGGTTTAGAATGAAGAATGAAAAACCAATTACTATATCTTTGGCCAACCATTTCAAATTAACTAAGGAATTGTATCCCAAGACACAGGAGGAGATAGAATGCATGCCTAGGGTCCTTTATTCATTAGCAGTTGGCATCTTGATATATGCGATGGTTTGCACAAGACCAGATATTGCACATGCAGTGAGAGTTGTGAGCATGTATATGGAAAATCTAGATAAAGAACATTGGGATGAAGTAAAGTGGATTAGCATCTATTTGAGAGGTACTCCTACTCATGCATTATGTTTTGGAGGTTCAGACACTGTTCTACAAGGATATGTTGATTCAGATATGGAAGATGATACAGATAGCAGGAGGAGAACCATAGGGTATGTTTTTACTGTAGGTGGAACAACAATAAGTTGGATTTAGATAGTACAAAATATTGTTGCACTTTCAACAAAATAAGAAAAGAATGTTGTTGCTATATAGGCTAGTAAAGAAATGATTTGGTTACTGATATTTATGGAGGAATTAGGAAAGAAACGGGAGAATAGAAGGTTGTAGTGTGACATTGAGAGTGACATTCATACTAAAACAAAATAAGCCTTCCATTAAAAGACTAAGCATATACAACTCAAGTATCATTTCATACGATCTTTCTTGGAAGATGGAAATTTGAATTTGGAAAAGATAAATACAAGACAAAATCCTGCAGACATGTTAACAAAGTGAGTAACCAGGGAGAAACTGAGTTCTTGCTCAGTTTCAGTTGGTCTTCAAGCATGAAGGTGAATATGAGAAACTTTCTAGGTCCAAGAAGGATCATTGTCCAATAGATATATAAGTGGTGGATTTATTGAGGTTAGTCTCCAAGTGAGAGGTTATTGGTTGTGGAGCCTGATTATCTTCCTTATTCATAGGTATTTGTTTTCATTTGTGTTTTAAACCCATGAAGACTGTGTAATTTTAAAACTTGTGAAGTAAAGAAATGCATATAGATTCTTACGAAAAACAAAAATTAATCAATGGCTCATTCACATAGTACACAGAGATTTATACCGAAAACCCTCAACCAGGAAAACCTTTCTTATATTCATTATCTAGAATTTCACCATTCACCATAAAGTATATACAATGTTTGTAGGTATTATGTAGATACCGAAACCCTAATCCCTTAATTCGGGATTAATTTACAAAACTGCTAAAAATAGAAAAATTCACTAAAAATAGAAAAAAACGCCCAAAAACAAATTTCGGGGCATTGTGCATAACCAAGGGGGGGGGGGGGGG
>ML778880.1:84541-96209 GCA_009831015.1 Picea engelmannii
ACATCCATGTTATTTCCTACCAAAAACATGTCATCAACATACAACACTACATAAATGAAGTGATTACCAACCTTCTTGGAATATACACAGTGATCAACCCTGCTTCTTACAAATCCCAATCCAAGGATGTATGTGTCAAACTTTTGGTACCACATCGTAGGTGATTGCTTCAGACCATATAGTGACTTCTTTAGCGTACATACCAACTCTTTATTTCCCTTCACTACAAATCCTTCTGGCTACTTCATGTAGATTTTTTCTTTCAGATCCACATGTAGGAATGTTGTCTTCACATCCATCTGTTCCACTTCAAGATCAAAAGCAGCAGAAATAGATAAAAGAAATCTAATAGATGTTAACTTGGCAACAGGAGAAAAAATCTCACCAAAGTCAATTCCCTCTCCCTGGGAATAACCTTTTACTACTAACCGAGCTTTGTATTTCTCCACTTTACCTTTTGCATTAAACTTCTTCTTAAACAACCATTTTCTACCAACAAATTTTCTTCCAGCTGGCAACTCAACTATATCCCATGCCTCATTCTTCTCCAAGACATCCATTTCTTCAACCATGGCCTTCTTCCACAGTTTACTATCCTCTAAATTCACCGCTTCCTTGACAGTTCTGGGATCATCATCAGTAATACATAAATCAAAATTGGAACGAAAATCAAGTGGACTATACCTTTATGGTTGCATTCTTTCTCTCACTGATCTCCTCAATACTGGGGTATGAGGTTCTTCTTCTTCTTCTTCTTCTTTTGCTGCTTCCTCTTCTTCAGATGATTCAAATTTTGCATCATCCAACTCAAGCTCTATTTTCTCAGGTTCATCTTGCATTGGTAGGAATTCCTATTTGGAGACATCTTTTACCTCTCTGAAAACAACATCTCGACTGCAAACAATTTTCTTGGTTTCTGGGTTTCAAATCTTTTAACCTTTCACACCATCTTTATAACCAATAAAAATACATTTTTCAGCCTTTTTATCCATCTTACTTCTATTTTCCTTTGGAACATGTACATAAGCATCCCAACCAAACACTCTAAGATGTTGAAGAGAGGGTTTCTTTCCACACCATACCTCATGTGGAGTTTTATCATCCAACACCAATGAAGATGATCGATTGACCAGGTAACATGTTGTACCCACTGCCTCTACCCATAATTTTTTTCCTAACCCGGCACTAATGAGCATGCTCCTTGCTCTTTCCATCAATGTCCTATTCATCCTTTCTACAACTCCATTCTGCTGAGGAGTGTATGTAGTAGTCTTCTACCTTTCTATACCACACTTCTTACAGAATTCTTCGAATTCATTTCCGCACAATTCTCCACCATTATCTGTTCTCAATACCTTTATTTTCTTCTCTGTCTCATTTTCTACCAGAGCCTTAAACTCTTTAAATTTATCAAATACCTCATATCTCTTTCTAAGAAAATAAATCCATGTGTTCCTTGAAAAATCATCTATGAATGAAACATAATACACATATTTACCTAGGGATGGAACATGAATAGGTCCAAACACATCATTGTGTATCAACTCTAAGATCCCCTTTTCTCTTGTAGCACCAGATGGGAATCTTACTCGATTATGTTTACCATATATGCAATGTTCATAGAAATCAAAATCCAAAGTGCAATTAGACATACCTTCAACCATGCCTTTACCGTGTAGTGTTCGAAGGCCCTTTTCTCCAATATGTCCCAGTCTTTGATGCCACAACATGGTCTTCTTTCTAGGGACAACATTGGTCTTGTCTTCTTTATTTCTCTATTCAGGCACAACAAAATGGTTACACCCATTAGTATAAGTGATTCCCAACAACTTGTACAGAGTTCCACACTGAACTCCCCTCATCAACACCATTTCTCCTCGTACCATCTTGCAATTGTTCTTTCCAAATACAATATCCACTCCTGCATCATCCATCTTTCTTATAGATATTAGGCTCCTGGCTAGTTTTGGAATGTGCAGAACCCCAGGGAGACTTCTAATCCTTCCATCTTTTAGCAACAACTTAACCCTTCCATGTCCCAATATTTTTGTTGTCGAGTCATCTCCTAGGAATACATCACCACCATCATATTTTTCATATTCAGATAACCACTCTCTATGAGGAGTCATATGGTATGATGCAGCTGAGTCAATTAACCATATAAATTTACACCAATAGGAATAGGGACCTTGACCAGTTTGCATTCTTGGATATCAAACCTCTGCAATATTGTCTCAACATGTTTTCTCTTATTTAACCAGAGTTTCCTCTTTTTTTGGTCTCTTTTAATTTCCATGCCCAAAATGAAATTTGTAGAACCGAGATCCTTCATGTCAAATTTAGAGGAAAACTGAGTTTTACATCCTGGATAATCTCCTTTTTGTTTCCTATGAGAAATATGTCATCCACATACAAGACCAAATAAATCAAATGATCAACAATTAATTTAAAATACAAACAAATATCCTCTCTGCTTCTTGTCAAGCCAAGTCTCAACATATAAGTATCAATTTTTTCATCTTGCATACCAACTCCTTTCCCTTCACAACAAACCCTTCTGGTTTCTTCATATATATTTATTCTTCCAGATCCCCATGTAGGAATGTTTTCTTCACATCCATCTATTCTAATTCAAAATAAAATGCAATAGCAACAGACAACATAAATATTATAGATGTTAACTTGGAAACATGAGAAAAAATCTCACCAACATGGATGATTTTAAGGAAGGAAATTTATTTTAAAATGTGGAAACCTTGGTGAATCTTACTAATCCTTCATATGTCAACTATAAATGTTTGGCGATATTTTTGTAAAAATATTCAAATTTCTAAGTATTTTATATAGGTTTTATAAAATTTTGGCGATTTTTAAGGCAAAATAATTGTATCCTACAGAATTTGGGTGAATCATTTTTAAAATAGCGAATTCATTCCCATACAACTCTCTTCCATTATATGTCCTCAACACCTTAATTATTTTCTCTATTTGATTCTCAACAAGAGCCTTAAACTCTTTCAACCGGTCAAAGTCTTCAGATTTCTTCCTGAGGAAATATATCCAAGTATTCCTCGAAAATTCATCTATAAATTATACATAGTACACATATTTTCTCAATGATGGAACTGAAATAGGTCCAAGCACATTACTATGAAATAGCTATAAAATTCCTTCTACCCTCGTTGCACCAAAGGGTAATGTTACCCGATTTTGCTTCCCATATACACAATGTTCATAGAAATCAAAATGCATAGAGCAATTAGACATACCTTCAACCATACCTTTACCATGTATTAGTTGAATACCCTTCTCTCCAACATGCCCCAGTCTTTGATGCCACAACATAACATTTTCTTTAGAGACTATAGGATTTCTTTCTTCTTCAACTCCAATATTAGGAATAATGGAACTATTACACCCATCACTAATAGTGCTTCCTTGCATATCATACAGATTTCTAAACTGAACTCCCTTCAACAACACCATTGCTCCTCGAACCATCCTCCAAGTTTCCTTTTCAAATATTGGTTTTACCCTTGCATCGCCCATTTTTCTTACATAAATCAATTTTATGTCCAATATTCAGATTTGAATAACACTTGGTAGTCCTCTAATCCTTCCATTTATGAGTCTCAACTTTACTTTTCCTTGACCTATGATTCTGGTTGTCGAGTCATCACCTAGGAAAACATTACCTCCATCATACCTTTCATATTCACAGAACCATTTCCTATGGGGATTCATATTAAAGGATGTGCCTGAGTCAACCAACCATGCCTCATGATCTTCATGTGTTCTTGAAGAAGCCAAGTAGACATACCCTCCTTATTCCTTGGAAGTATTTTATTCTATAGAAGGAGATTCTTCAGATCCCTTCTTTTTCTCCACTTTGGATCTACACTTCTTCTTGTAGTGCCCTTCTTTTCCACATATCCAACATACCTTTACAAAATTTCTGTGAGACTTATATCTTCCCTTAGACTTAGATCTCCCACTTGAAGACTTAGATATATTTCTTTCCTGGGAGCATACTCTTGCAAATAATGCATCTGGGCTCTGTCCTTCCATGTTCTTCCATCTCATCTCCTCCAACAACAAGGATGAGACCACTTCATCAAACATCAAGGAAGTTGTATTACTACCTACAGCCAGAACCAGACTATCCCATGAGTCTAGTAAAGATCACAATAAATTGATACTCTTGTCTTCATCTAAAATTTTAATCTCAACAGATACTAACTGACTTATCACAGTATTGAAGGAGTTCAAATTCTCTACCACCGAGTCTCCATCTCTAATCCTTAGGTTATACAACATATTTCTCAAGAATAGTTTATTTACTAGGGACTTATACTGATACAACTTCCCAAACTTGTCCCATAAATATTTGGTTGTAGCTTCCTCTTACACATTAAGTAATATTGAATCTGAGAGACACACTTAGATTGTGCTTTTCTCCTTTCGATCTAACCTTTTCTAGTCATCTGTTGAATTTCTTGTAGGTGCAGTATCTAGATCCACCGTGATCCACTGATATTTCTCCACCAACATATCTTCCATCTTGAGCTTCCACAACTCAAAAATTTTCCCATTAAACTTCTCGATCTTCATTTTCAGACTACTCTCCATTTTTTGTCACATGAAAAATCAATACCACAGATCTCCCACTGTAACAAGGCTTATCACTGTCTCGATCCAAACCCTTGATCACAAAGGCACCCCCCTAAAGCCAACAAAGCTTTGATACCAAATATATCTTTTAACTTTGTACAATATTTTATTGCAAATAGATTTTCAATAAAAGAACAGAAAAGCTACAATGACAAATACACACATCACATAGAGATTTTTCCCCTCGAAACCCAAACCGAGAAAACTAGCATGTTCTATATTCATTCATTGTGATACATTGTTTACAATACAATATACATATAGCAGCCAATGACATCCAAAAATCTAATCCAATGACCTAGATTAGTCAACAACCTTAATTCCTTAGCCAAAAATAGAAAACCATAAGCAAAAACTGCATCGGAAAACCACTCAACAATGGACATGAAAATCGAGGAGACACAAAAAAACGAGGCAAACAATTCAACACATTTCCCTAGGAAAAAAAATTATCGAGGGCGCTACCCCTGAAGGGGGGGCCTGGCGACCCCCCCTCAAACCCCCCACGTGCCAAGACTTGGCTAAATCATTGGGAATAAAGGAAGAAATTATGATATTAAAAACATTATTCAAGATAAATTTAAGGAAATTATTTGGTGTGAGAATGAATTATAGGATAAAAGAGAAAATGATACTATAAGGAGGTGATTAACCCTATGTACTTAAGATCAAAAGTATATCTAGGTTTTGACTAGCATAAGGAAGAGAATCAATATTTCTAAAATAAGAACTAATCATGAGTTTCATAGTGAAAGTGGATGTTCAACAATTCCCAAAAATCCATGGTAGGAATGAATCTACCACCTTTGTGACATCGGGTTGAAGATGAAAAACACTTTACCCAAATTATATCTCAATTTTAAAATATTTGTCACAATAGTGATCTTCCTAACCTTCTTAAGGTGGAATAAACCATCATTATCAAATAAGGCTCTTTCTATCTTTACATTTCAAATTCTATAATAAACATTTTTTTACTATAATATAGTTGGCATAATTTGTAGATCTTTTCAAAGATATTTGAGACATGAACTTTGTCAACTTGAATAATCAAAATTAAACACAAATTATTTAATACTAAAATCACATTTTATTATTCATAAAATAATACTCGACCCTTTTCATAGAGATTTGTGAACTTTCAATTTATAAATCAATTCTTTATTATGCAGAGATTGAGAAATGACCAAGATCAAAATATATTAGAATTTAAAAAAAATATATATTTCTCTTCCTTATCCTTAAAACTACTAATTCCCCATTCAATTATAATAACGATTACTAATCAGGAAGAACCCAACAAATTTGACTCTATAACCTATTAGCTTCTTTATAAACAAGGTTGCATGGCAGCGTAGTCCTTGCCGGATTGAATTGGGATAGGAAATAGTAGTAGAGGCATATGGAAATTGTAGTGGAGATGTGGCAAGCAGCATGAAGCATGGGTGGTATATGTGCATAAAATGACACGTGTCCTCTAGAACCCCATTTATTTTATGAAAGCATATAACATAATACAATTTGTGCATAGTGGAAGATAAAAATTTATGACGACACAAATATGAAAGGAGATAAAAAAGAAATTTAGTTTGAAATATACTAAATAAGTTACAAGTTCCTAGAAATTTAAATGCATTTGTCATATAGACTAGTGAAAGATAAAAATGTATGAGGACATAAATATAAAAGGAGAAAAAAAAAAGTTTTATTTGAAATATATCAAAAAAATAAAGTTTGTTACATATTCCAGGAAATTTCAATGCGTTTGTCATATAGACTGGGATTGGGGCTCTCGCAGACCATAAGAGAAATATGTACAAGAAACAGGACTGTAGAAAGAAGAAGTGGGTGATGGTAGAGTGGAATACTTGGATTTTTTTTTTTTGAAAGGTATCGGTCTTTGGATAGACATTTCTACTTAAAAAAGTGGAATAACTGGCTTGATAAACAAAACATGATATGATCAGTAGACTTACAGTGATGGTAGATATGACCCGTTTTTCTATTTTCTTGCAGATGCCTTTTCATTGATATCGTCAACGACTGTTGGAATCGTGGAAAATTCATGTTACCTTTCGTTGGTGGCCTGCTTCAATTCCCTTTCAAGCCATTCTTCAATGTAGCTTCTCATTGGGGTGACATTGATCTCATTCCGGATTTTTTTGTTGAAAAGTTCATTTTATAATTCCCCGAAGTCGATAGAAAGATTACGCAGAGCCTGATCAATTTACTCATTCTGTACTGAATAGTCAACTAGCCAGTGATCGACGTGATCTTGACCATAATCAAGGATGCTGTAAAAATTTTCCAAAGGCAACACCTTAAACATATCAACCTATTTATTGAAGTCTTTCTAGTTAAGCGCAAGGATTTGATGATTAAGTTGGGGTCTTGGAAGTCATTGGTCCTTCCGGCTAAGTTTATTCTGGACAACCTCATGAACAATTTTTCTTTCTTTGATATGGCTTGTTCACATGACTGAACAATGAGATGCAGGTTCTTCACTTTTTCTTTCCAACATGCATTTAATTGATTGATCTGGTTTTTGGATGGAAGATCTTGTTGTCTTCTTTTTGTTTTTGTCAAGTTGTTGACAATGTTTCCAAAATGAAGGACTGTTTTTACATAGAAATGTTCTTCTTATTTTAACTCTTCCTGGAAATGTTGGAGCAAACTATGTCCCTGAGTTCTAAGGGAATTCATGGTTTGTGATGTTTCCCACGCCTCAGTAACTAGTTCCATTCTTTTATTGATATTATTCTCCACATATCCTATACAGGATGTGAGGAGACTGGAAGATCCTTTTAACTTGGTTGTAGGGGTGGTAGGCATGGCTATTGCCAAAGGATTGGAAGGCAATGGCATAGGAATCAAATACTCTTCCAATTCCTTGACCCGGTCCTTCAGTCTAGAATTCTCGGCCTCGATGCCTCCATTGGAATCATGAAGTGCATATCCACTCTCTATGTGAAGTTGGAAGATTTGGGATGGCCGCATGTTCGCAAGGTTAACCTCTAAACGAGATTCTCCTTTCTTATTTTTTTATTTTTTTTTTCAATAATCAATTTTTTGGACTGGCTGTCAAAACCAACGCTCTGGAACATGAAGGATTCATCTTCATAAAAAAAAATTGTATCGGATATGTCCATTAGATGACTATGTTGGATGGAGTCTCTGGGCTGATCAAGGTAGAAAAACACACTATCCAGATCATGCTCAAGTTCCATGTTCTCACTCTGAATTTCGGGCTCTTCCGCCTGTCCCACATTTTTTTTTCTCTTTTTGTCTACTGGAATCTTGTGAGAACTATCAATTTTAAAGTGAGGAGGGTCATTATCTCCTCTTGCGCTTGAATAAATCTGAATTTCTTTGTTGCTATGGTGGGCCATTGGAGCGATGCTCTGGAATTTTGTACTTTTTGGAGTGTTATTCGCTGATTGAACACGCTTATCACCGAGGCCTTTCCCCTATTGCCTGTACAATTTAGTGTTTCTTTGCAGTGTGTCTAGGTCGTCAGCATCATAAGTAGGAGCATTTCCACCAGTTTCTCTGTTCTCGGACATGTATTTTTTGAAAAAACAATCACCGAAGCCAAGTGTTTGTAAATGTTGTCGAAAACATTTATCAAGGTCGAACCCTCTTAGGATTTCAACATATCTCAGGTTGAAGTTGATAGAATGCACTGTGAATTTGTCAATATTGTTGACATTTTTCAACACGAAATCCCCAACTTTCCAAGGTAGAGGAATGAACTATTTTTTTCTCTTCTCTTGGAATAGATACAACTAGTAGTTTTATTGTCGTGCTACTTCTGCAACAAACATTTTTTCTGTAACGTGACATGGAAGGAGAGTAGGTTTTTCCCTGAAGCCAAAAATCCTTATCACATTGTAATTATCCAAATGTTCAAGTGTTCCCTTCTTGTACAAAAACCTGGTTGCCTATTCAGATATGCGGGGAGCATCTTCTCCTAGCAAAAAAAATTTGAAAACAGACATGAAACCATTAAAAACCTCATAAAAATAGTGGGAAGCCTTGTGCTTCCATAAGGTTTGGTACCAGAACGTTACTGGGTCGAATTCCTAGTTGGCATTCTTGGATAGAGACAGTTCTGGAAATTGGCAGCAGTGTGCTATCGCAAAAACTAAGTAGGATGACATATAAAATTTCTTTTCCCTTTTGAAGCTTGACAATTGGGAATAGGTTTCATGGGAAATTAACTTGCCCCAATAAAAAATGGCTTGTTCCTTGACTGTGAAATACAAAATATAAAGTGCCTTTTTGAAAACAGTTGTTGTGGACTCTTGTCCCGTCATTCTTGTAAACAACCAGGCAATTTCGCGGAATGAATTTCTAAATGAACTACCCTGCAAGATTGTGATATTTTCAGGAACTACAATCGGGTCTTCCAATAAATGGGGTAAGAGGTCCAACCCGTTATTATGATTTGCTAGGAACTGTTTGCAATATTCTCCTCTAAACGTCAATGTTGGCTTCGACAATCTTAATATTTGGTGGAATAGTTGAGGTGACAAAGAAACAGAAGAGCGACCTCGCAGTGGAATAATTATTTTGTCTGAGATAAATTTATCGATGCACCAAGAGAATAGCTCCTTATATTAAAACACTTCAGGGACACAGCTTCCACGAGCAATGCCAGAGGTAAAAATTACTTGGTTCTGGGTGGCAGGGGTTGACTAATAATAATATGCCCTGGACCATTGGAAGTTCTGGTCCTCGTGCCCAAAGATGTTCATTGTATCTCCACATAATTGTTGTCAAGCTAATGCCATAAGTTTATGAGAACGTTGGTTTTCTCCAAACAATGGTTGAGATGAACAATTGGATTCAATAATGTATCTCTCTGCAAAATCTTGGTTAAATGGTTATGAATGGGAAAGCTCCTCGATACTTTCATTGATTAATGATAATATGTATGGGTAGTGCATGATGAAATTTTAGCAGTAAAGATTACTTATTGCATATTTAGAAGTGTAAAAGTGGTGAGTATCGTGAAGAGAAATTAAGGATTGGAGGTTTCGTGAACATGCCAAGCCGACGACGTTCGAACAACACTTCATGATTTTGAAATCAACACTCAGAAGGGATAATATAACCCTCTGCAAATATTGGTTTAATGCGTATTAATAGGAGATATCCTTGAGCCTTTCACCCATCAATGACAATCTATATGGTTCCTACACGATGATCTGTTAGAATTAAATGTCATTAATTGCATATTTAGAAACAAGATATATATATACATACATGTTGGACACACCTACCACACTTAGAGGGGGGGTGAATGAGTGTGGGGATCTTTTTTCCAAAACTTTCTTCTTACATAAAAACTCCTTAGTTAACATTCAACATTTTCTCATTACTCATTATTGTCATTTATAATCAGTTAGATGTGAATACATATCAACAACATATCATCAACAAGTCATCTCCATAAGGAACACAAAGAACACAAGATGTATGTGCAATTTTTCTTTTTATTATGGACTTCAATCCGGGGGTTTTTCAGCAACAACTGAATAGAGTACAACTCTACAAGATCACCGGATCTATATGCACGACTCCTCTTACATTCTCAGCACCAACTGATATGAGGCAACAATCCTCAATAGATATCAATCTGTCAACATAAACAAGTGCATCAACCATGAACCAACATGTAATCAACCTGTACCATAAACAAGTGCATCCAACCATGTACCAAGTATATACCAATCATGTGTCAAATACTCATCAACAATTAATCATCAATACTTACCAACATCATCAACTATAGACGTCATGTATGTGCCAACTCATCAACTGCTTGTCTCAACCATGACTAGTTTCAGATTAGTCAACAACCCCAACTTGAAATAATCATAACTTTGTACCTGTAATGAATAAAGATCTGAAATGGATAAAAAAATTTATTCAATGTGTTCTATGCAATTCCTCCAAGTGGCACTACTTGGAAGCTCTCAAAATTTGAGTTATAGAAAAAATGACATACCTTGCTGAATTCTGGTTTATTCTAGAGAGCGACCTTGTAGAGCATGCCCCACACAAAATATTTGTTGAATTGATATGAAACTATTAAAAAACATAAAACATACTAAATACTGTATTCTAACCAACACATTTGGTCTCATTGAATTTGGATCTGTTATGAAGAAGTTATGACGTTTTTACCCGAAACACCTATTTTTGACTAGTTTCAGGACTAGCCACAAACCCTATTTTCAACGGAGTGTAACTCCCAAAATAAAATGTCCCACAAGATGAATTGTTTAACACATATACTTGGGTATGTTTTATCAATGGCATAGCAATTTCACGTTTTGAATCATTATAGAAAAAAAGTTATAGCGAAAATGGTGAGATGACCTGTAAATAGCATACCTTAGAAAGCATCACGAAAAGAATTTATCCTCCCTTCAATTCTGGCCCTCTTTTCTTCACCTTCCTTCTAAAATTCGGCTTATATATCCTTGTTTACCTCATTCACCTATATATATTCAATATTCTCAAGTGTTCCACACCAAAAATGCTCAAGAAGCTCTCCATCAATACTCCAAAAGATATTCTCACAAAAAGCTCTCCATTGATCCACAAAAAGGATGATCTACAAGAGACCATTGCTATCTTATTTATACTTTCATCCTCTAGGTCACCTAATCCATTTTTATTTCACCTAACCCATTTCTAGGTCACTTAACCTATTTTCCTTATTTTAGGGTTAACCACTTTCCATAAATAGAAATTTCTCCAATATTTTATCATTTAAATATTCCTTCTTGATTTTCTCATCTTACTTTATCATTTCTTGATTTTTTCACTTCTATTTATTATTCAAATAATCCACCTTGACTTTTTCACCTTACTTTATCATTTAAATAATGATTTCTTCTTTTAGGTCACTTTGACTTCTTTGACCTTGGGGGCTTCAAGCCTTCATGTGGGGGTCCTTCATCTTCGTAAGGCCATAACTCTCAAA
>ML778880.1:106300-125867 GCA_009831015.1 Picea engelmannii
TAAAAAAAATAAAATAAAATGAAACAAGCCGCAAAAATTTGGTGAAGGGTATTTGTATACGAAAAGTGAGGATGATTATGTGGATGTATATGCACAATAGTTGTAGAGCTAGCTAGTTTCTTTAGATCTTGTGCTATGTCTGCTCACAATTCTGTTACAAATGTTGCTTGGGTTGTGTGGAAGATTCTTTCTCTAACATCCCTTTTCTTTGTTATATTTTTGAAGAGCAGAAGTGGAAACTGGCCTTTATGCAATTGTTGTTCCATTGACGAAAAATAAAATTGAATAGGTATCGAACAATTGCAATTGCAACATGGAACAATGTAATATTTGTGTAACTTACCCGAGATACATGCACATGCGAAAGTAAAGGACAAAACTGCATATGGAAAACGGTACCATTTCCCTGTTGTTGTCCGACTCTCCATCCTTTATATGGATAATGTGTTGTGAGCCAAGTTTTCCCATGAGTGTGACAGTTATGCCAATGGTTTTGATTGGGTAAATACCACTGCTCTGTGTAAGCTGGTTGATAGTTGCGTACAGGATGAAACGATATTCTGAACAAACAACGAGAATTTTTTCCACAATACTTGTTTCATTGAGAGAAATAATTCGATCAAAATCACCATGGTCATATACTATTTTGGGCAATATATTAAAATTTGTAATGGATATCCCATTACCCGGCAATATCTTTTCTGCATGTTTCTGGAAAAGTTGTGTAGGAATAGTCAGTGTGACTGTCATCATGGCCTCCTTGTCTGTCATGTCAGCACACATAATGAATCTAGTTTTTTTTTTTCCTTGTCCAAGTATGTGTTATAAACGACCATTATTTCCCCGATGAACACTTGTCCAGTTCGGTGGTTGTTCAAGCCCTCTATTGATAGTACTTTGGGTGTTACAACTCTAGACTCGGTGACAATTTTTGAACAGGAAAACTAAAGTGAATGGTAGTATGTATTTTTTTTTTTCACTGGCATAAATCTACAAGTAGACACATAGCTTCAATGAACTATGGAGCTAGAGTTTTTCAACCACACCTCTTAGTCTGCGGAACCCGCACTATGTTTGACATCTTGCTTGTACTTGTTGATACTTCTTGTGAACTACAAACCATGTTTTGAAAATTAAATCAACATATTCACCATGCCATAGATGAATAAATAGCCGAGGATATTTGTTTGGTAAACATACTAGGAACATAATGAATGCATATTTACCTTTTCCCTTGTCAATCTACTGATGTTTGGGATGACTGACTGCTCATGGCCATGTCACTAGTCCAATGTTTTCTGATGTAGGCATGTGTAGATGAACATCAGAAGGACTAGACAAGCATATGCATTGTATATTGTCTATAATAGTTATTAATGTCACATGCAGGGTGGAAGGAGATGGAATACGAAATAGGGTGTCAAGGAATATACTCAAGAAACATAAGGACCCGAGCGTCAAATTGTATGCCTCTGATTTTTTGACTAGAAAAATGTGTAATAGTAAACATGGCGTGATGGTGGGGCACGACGACCAATTTGTATATCGTGGACCCCTGGAAGCCAGGGGAGAAATCTTGAACCCACCATCCCGGCACCCACAATCAACAAAGTGGGTAAGCATAGAATAAGTTATAAGCATGACCATAAATTCGAAACCGTTAGTCCGCCAATCGATGCACCAAGGCATTTTCGGAAAGACCACTAAGAAGAGAAATTACAAAGAAAAAGGGATAATAGAAAATGGAAAAAGTAGAAATTGGGAGGGCAGAAAGGCCTATTGATTACAAGTCATCATTTTCTAGTCTAATATTATATGCCCCCACCTGTTTTGTATATTTAATTTACCATCATAGTTGGAATACCTTTTTGAAGATTGTACCACATAACCCTCTGTTGTTGCACAGAACAATTCATCTTCCTATCCAACCAACCTATTTCTTTCAAGGTAGCAACGTCGAATATACAATGGACATGAAGGCAAGTTAGTATGAAGACAGACATGTAAAAGAAAGAAAAACAATTCTATTTATTCCAATGTAACAACAAACAGAATACGATTCACATGAGAATACGTAGAAAGATACATAGTATATACATAAAGGTATACCAAAAAAACTATATTTGAAAAAAAAAAAAAAAAGGTCCAAAGAAGCAGAACAAGGAAAACAAATATACATACAATAAATGAAATAATGAACACTGGAATATGAAATAAGAGTACAAGTATCCACCTCTGTAACTCCTCGTCTACATTCCCGCCAAAGAGTCCATCGTCCTCTAGCCATTATGTTTGTTTAAATGTAGCAATGCAAGAAAAATACAACGAACATGAAGGAGGTTAGTGTGTAGGTAGACATGTAATGAAGATAAGTTATTATGTAGGAAGGTACACAATATTTACATACAATAAACTAGGTGAACACATATACAAACAATAAATGAAATACAAAACAATGCAATATGGAAAAACAGTACAAGCATTTACCTTTCTATCTCCTCTTCAACCAATGCAGTCAAGACTCCGTCTTTTTCTCCAACTACTATGTTTGTTTGAATGTAGGAAAGCACAAAATACAATGAACATGAATGGAAGCTGGTATGCACCGGAGAACAAGTAATATGTACATACAATAAATGAGACTTAACGAATAGAATAAAAGATAGGCAGAAACATGAACCTTTGTGCTTCTCCATCCATAGCTTTAAATATGTAATTTTTTTCCCTACCTAAAATATATTACAAGCCACAAAATATTATGAAATTGCATGGCCATAGCTAAACGATTTTTGGCTTTATGTGGAAAAGTATCTAGATATGCTTCCACCCATGGAAACACATGTTCTTTATCTTCTACACAAACTGATGTGCCCATGATACAAGATTTTGGTTTTCCATGGCAAACTACCCATATATGCTTCCAGGCATGGAAATATAATTTTAAAGTATCTTTGTTGTACATATCATATCTCAAGTACAAGATAAATTGTATCGTGGTCACACCAGTCTGTTTAGAGGATAAAGACCATGTATTGTCATATGGGCACATTTCACCATACATGGTTTATAAGTGTAGCTTGCATATGTTTTATTTTAACAAAAAAAATGGATATTGCAATTTCACATGTACTTCTCGAACTATTTTTCATGCAACTATTTTATATCATGTCAACACTAAAGCACCAACAAAATATCACAGAATAACAGATATTGACCTCACTAGACAGGGAAAATAACACAACCGCATGTCTACTCATGGGTGCAGGGGCTGAACATTGTAAAGCACCCAAATAATAATAATAACACAAAAAAAAACCCAGCTCCAACTGTCGGCGCAGGACCCCAACCCTGCAAAGACGAAGCAAACAAAAGAAAACAACAAGCACTAAACCAACGAGAAACCACAAACATGCCCAACTGCAGCCCTAGGGCCCCAAATCATAAACTTGAGCCAAACAAACACAACCAACAACTGAAAAACCAATGAACTAGCGAACAAGCAACAACCACCGAACCAGTAAACGACATATGTATCTCCAACGATTACAAAACTGCAACCGAAGCACATAAGGAACCGAAAACATATGACGAGCATGCCAGTAGAAATAAGAAGACATTCTTACTTGCAAACTGCAAACACTGAACAACAAAGAAGGAATAGAAAATGAAACTACGGCATGGAAACTTACTCTGAAACAATGAAAGGCAGAAGTGCAGGTCGAATTGTCAACCAAACAACAACAACAAGCAACAACCGACGAACTAGCGAAGAAGAAGCACTCACTGAAATAGTAAACAATGTATGTAGCTTCAACGATGACGAAATTGCTTTGCAAGGCTAGAAGAAGGATGAAACATACAATCCCTATTCAACTAGTAGTGGACAACAATATTGTCCAAAGTCACTGCAACATTGTATGAAAAATTTCGAGGAATAGATAAACATTTAATGTTGTGAGGTTGTCTAAGGGCCTCGCGGTATGCAAACATTTAAGTTGTCAAGCCTATTGGAGGACCTCACGTCATGTAAACATTTAAGCTACCAAGCCTATTCAAGCACCTCAAAAAAAGTGTTAATACATTTCAATACAAGTACAAAGTAGTAATAATAATAGCACATATAAAAAATTAAATCACAATACAATGCTATAAACTTTGGAATTATCGATCACTATAAACCTTGGATATCTAAACATTTCAATATGATTAGTACAAATAAAAAAAACACCATATATGATCTAAGACAATGCTAGAGGAAAATGCAAAGACAAACATTTGAACTAATGCTAGCATTAATCCATCTTTAAGCAATTCATAAGAAAAATATATGATTCAAAAAGACTGTATATGATCAAAAAGTTTGGATATGATAACATATAAAACATTGGGAACAACAAAGCCAACAATAAGACCTCCAATTTGTTATCCAATTCGATCATTACATATATGGTACTTTTTATTATATAAAAATATTTTTTTTTTAGTTCCCTAGCTCCAACAATAGATATTATGCAAATATTTGTGGTCAAAGGACAAAGTAATATAAAGTCAACAAATTATCGATTGCTATAGTCCCTCTATGCCTACTGTAAGGTCTAATAATATACCTTAGACAACTAATTGAATTAACCATGAGAGTTTCCCATTAATAATATCTATTATAATTATAATTTTAGAAATAGCATATGTTGTGTTTGAAAAGAATAAATAAGAAATCACAACTTATAAAATAATATCTATTCTAATTATAACTTTAGAAATATCATATGGTGTGTTTGAATTAACCATGAAAGTTGCCCATTAATAATATCTATTGTAATTATAACTTTAGAAATAGCATATGTTGTGTTTGAAAAGAACAAATAAGACATCACAAATAATATGAAAATAACCCATTAAACATAGTTGCGGATAATCATAAAATGAAATTGACCTTAAAAGTATAAGATAAATTCGACCATATAAATTTATGAAATAGAATAACTTGTTCAAATTGATTGAAACTATAATAAACAAAATCTTCTTAGTATTCCACTTCTACCATCCAAGTTTAGGACACTATATACAATCACACTATAATACTTCAGAAAAAATAGATAATGCTCACTAATCCACATTGATGTAAATAGCATAAATAGACAATTCTCACGAGACAATCACATAAAGGGCACATATTGACAAAATGATTTGCTAATATGCCTATCATTTGCAAAACCTTAATAATTCATAAAAAATAGATAATGCTCACTAATCCACATTGATGTAAATAGCATAAATAGACAATTCTCACCAGACAATCACATAAAGGACACATATTGACAAAATGATTTGCTAATATGCCTATCATTTGCAAAACCTTAATAATTCATGATAGTTTAATTATTGTTTTAATGTTTTATCTTGTTCAATGCCAAAATCATACGCTCTTCAACAACTACTTAACTATTGACAAAATGATTTTCTAATATACCTATAATTTACAAAACCTTGATAATTCATGACACTTCAATTATTTTTTTATCTTGTTCGATCCCAAAATCATATACTATTCAACAACAAAGTAACTATTAAGTAACTATTGACAAAATGATTTTTTAACGTGCATATAATTTGCAAAACCTTAATAATTCAGGTCACTTCAATTATTTTTTTTATCGTGTTCAATCCCACAATCATATACTATTCAACAACTAAGTAACTATTGACAAAATGATTCTCTAACATGCCTATAATTTGCAAAACCTTAATAATTCAGGGCACTTCAATTATTTTTTAGCAAAACCTTAATAAGTCATGGCACTTCAATTATATTTTTATCTTGTTCAATCCCCAAATCATGTACGACTCAACAACTACGTAGCCAAGTTTTCTTCATCAACCATGTAAGCAGACACTGTCATTTTGCACGGAAAACACCTTGCTGCAGACATGTATAGCTGATTCTCCAATTTCTCAGGGTGTTCTCTCAAATAATTGAGGTAATTCTGAGCCTCGGAATATCCTACGCTGTCTGCAACAATGCACGTTCCTTTGCCAAGCATGCCTTTGTTCTCCAGTAACATAAAATCTGGCAAATAGCAATGTTTGGAGTGATCCATGAATATGAAATCAAAATATGAGGCTGTTACTTCATTCAAGATGTCCTCTAATTTGTCATCCAGTTCACTCAATATTCCTTTCAACACTGTCACTTTTGAAGAGAGTCCTGATAAAAACAAATCAACATAAAATTATATTAAAATTCAATGCATGATATTAAATTACATTACATTAGAATCGAATCTTTATATTAAAATTAAATTCATGACATAAAAATACATCACAGTTCAGTTCATGGCAATCTATCCATTTGTGGCCTGTGTAATTCTATATTTGAAGTAAGAACAAACTTACACACACCCAAAAATTCCTCAGAACAAATCAATACAAGAATTTACTCGTATCTAATGCATTGAAACATACCCATTTCTACCATTGAGCTTAAGACTAGGATCCAGAAAATAGGTTTAACATTAAACGCAGACTGAAAAAATCAGACCCAAAACGCTGAGCAAAATAACTTGCATCCAAAAGAATTACACGTAGCAATAGTGGTTTTCTCTACACTGTGATTCAAGAATTTTCATTGAAAAAGGTGCACAAGGCATTTCGATCTGTTTGACGAGGAGTAGAATACTGTAAGAATTTACTCGTATCTAATGCATTGAAACATACCCATTTCTACCATTGAGCTTAAGACTAGGATCCAGAAAATAGGTTCAACATTAAACGCAGACTAAAAAAATCAGTGCTTATAATGGCAACTGTGTGCTTGTAATTCGTCATTCCTGTTTTGGATGAATGTGTGTGTTTATTCTTACAAATAATATCCTGACAGGTTGTACTTGCACTTAGCAGCTATTCCAAGTGTATTGTAATGAAAACCCAAAATGCTGAGCAAAATAACTTGCATCCAAAAGAATTACACGTAGCAATAGTGGTTTTCTCTACGCTGTGATTCAAGAATTTTCATTGAAAAAGGTGCACAAAGCATTTCGATCTGTTTGACGAAGAGTAGAATACTGTAAGAAAAGAAATTTAAAGGAAAATTGCAATACTAACATCTACAGGCTTTGGAGAAGAGCTTTGTCATAAATAAATATGGTTTTCATTGCTTCATTATCCTTCAATATAGCTTTAATTTCCTATGAAGGGAAAAAATCTAAGCCTCCGCCCGGGACTGAGAAATCTATATGAAAATCGTATACACATATAGATAGAATAAACAAATAAATTGAAAATAATACTGTAATAGATTTCTGATGACAATAAACTGTGTATGGACGTTTTAAAAACTCCAGAGACCGTTTATTATCCAAAAATATATTACAATATTATAAGTTTATTATTCATAAATATATTAAGATATTATGAAAAGCTGTGTTTATCCAAAAATCTATTACAATATTCAAAAATTTATTACAATATCATGAGGTAATGTGAAAACCTACATATTCTAATTAAAAACAATAATCAACTACAAATAAATTTATTACAACATTATGAATTTATTATTCATATTACAATATTATGAGATAATGTGAAAACCTACATATTTTAATTAAAAACAATAATCAATTAACTAATAAATTTATTACAACATTATGAGTTTATTATTCATAAATATATTACAATATTATGACAAACTGTGTTTATCCAAAATCTATTACAATATTATGAATTTGTTATCCAAAAATTTATTACAATATTATGAAACTGTGTTTATCCAAAAATCTATTACAATATGATGAATTTATTACTCAAATAATTATTACAATATTAAATATTATGAGACAGTGTAAAAACCTACATATTCTAATTAAAAATACTAATCAATGAATGATTAATGGAATATAAACCAATTTATAAAAGCCACATTACTAAAGTGAATGTTAATATATATATATATATATATATATATATATATATATATATTTTGAATATAATTATATAAAAGAAAATATATATTTTCAATTATTATATATATTAGTATTCGAAAGGTTGATAAGATGAAAAGAATAATACGAAGAATCTGAAACCAAAAAGTATGAAAAGATTGATTGTAATTATGAGGTTGCTATAAGTAAAAGTGGTATAAATGTAAATCTAATACTGTAAAATGATGAAAAGTTAATAATGGAGTACATTTGTAATTTCAATTAAGATTGATAATCATTTGAAAGTAACAATTAGATGGTCACACATTAAATATTAAAAAGTAAACAGATTAAGAAAAGCTTTTAAAAATGCTAGAAAGTTATGAACATGAGATCTTGTTCATTGATTTGGAAGGACTACTAAAAATATGCTAGCATCTTCAATTGATAATCATACTATTGAAATTTATAATTAAAAGATCATTAAATGTATTCATTATCAATAAATGCTTAATAAATAGATAATAAAACAAAATTATTTAAAACCTATTTTATAATAAACCATACTAACCAAAAAAGGAGAGACCTTTTAAACCAAAAAAATGAAAAGGCTGATGATATGATGATATGAATATCTAATCTGATGAGTATGAGATAGCAACATAATATTTGAATTACTAAAACATTCACCTGCATGCTCTATCATTTCTTGGGCAATACCAAAGTTATGTGAGTTCATCTCTATGGTAATCAGCTTGCTGTCAGGCTTTGTCATCTTGGAAGCAATCCTAATGGCAGAATACCCACAATAAGTTCCCAGCTCTAAGGAAACTCTGGGAGCATATTCCTGCACTGCATCATCGAGAATAGAACCCTTCTCCTTCCCTAAAATTGTCATCCAAGAATGGTCGGTAAAACTGTCAATTGCGCTTGTCATCCAAGAATGGTCGGTAAAACTGTCAATTGCGCTCAGCACGGCCTCTGCATTTCCCTTCTCTGCATTTTGCCGGACATAGTTTATCAGGGCTCGCTCTCTGCAATCAGGAGAATGGCCTGTCAGCCTTGCTTGTTTGTCAAAGTAAAATGTGCAGTATGACACTGCCTTCGACACAAGTTCGGATGCCATTGGGTTAATTTGTTTAGCACAATATGACAGGAGAGTTATAACTTTCAATGGAGGGCGATGTTGAGCACCAGAACAAATATGACCTAGAATATATATAGACCTTCAAACTCCAACCAAAACCATTAGTGGTTCAAGGTAGGATGAGATAAATATGCCAAGTCTTGGCTAAATAATTAGGATTAAAGGAAGAAGTCATTTTGTAGAATATTAGATAATATTATGATACTATAAGGAGGTGGTCAACCCTAATCTAAAAGATCAAAAGTAACTCACTATTTTGATTAGAGTAAAGAAGAAAATCAACATTGCTAATGCATCTAGTTAAACTTGGAGTTGGACATTTCCCAAAAGATTGCTCGACAAAGAATTTGTTATCTTAGTGATAATAAGATGGTTGAAGATGAAAATAACTTTCTCTTATAATGCCTTGAGTATACCCAGCTTTCTAAATCATCAAAACTAAGGTAATCTTGGAACATTTAGCCTATACATTTTTAAGTAGAGAAATAAAATTCCAAAGCAATCCAAGTAATCTCTTATATTTCTTAAGGTGATGTTAGTGATAATAAGATTGTTGAAGATGAAAATAACTTTCTCTTATAATACCTTGAGTATACCCAACTTTCTAAATCATCAAAACTATGGTAATATTGGAATATTTAGTGTATGTGTTTTTAAGTAGAGAAATAAATTCCAAAGCAATCCAAGTAATCTCTTATGTTTCTTAAGATGATAAACCAATTCTAGTTTTAATGGAGTTTAATCATCTTCATCAATTAAAAATACGTGAAAAAAATTCATATAAAAAAATACTAAAATTTATTAAATCACTTGTAATAAAAAAATAAAGGTTATACTTCAAATTTAATTTTCCATCCATCTAAAATAAAATATTTAATGCATGTTTCTAATTTCTTAAGCAATATTATAAAAGTAGAGATATATTTGAGTTACTTGTCATCCACACACTCCCATTTTGGGATTTTGCGGGTCGAGGTTTCGGGACTCGCGAGTGCAAGAAAACTCGCACCTAGATACTCCAGGTGTCGAAACGCTGAAATGTTGAGGTCCATGAGGACCGTTCTCCCTTGTATAAGGTTTTGAGACTTAACCTCTAACATCCTTCTTCAGGTCCTCTCGTAATTTACACCAGGTTTTGAAGACCAGATAGGAAGGTCTTCTCTAAGGTAAGGAAGTGGTCTCAAAAGGATGCCTTTGAGAGGAAATCTATCCAAGGCATCAGGTAGGACAAACACAGGAACAATCTCCCGAGAGAAGACTTGAAGTCTGACTTAGATCGGTAAGCATATAAATAGCAATTCGTAAAACATAAGCCATACGTGGTCTTTCCATTATAAGCATGCAACCACTATTTCTAGTCAAAACACCACACAGACAGTCTTATGCTCAAACCATTCATAAATTGCAGAGACTATGAACATATATATTTCTCACTCTTTTTGTGTGTCTATCGGTTTGAGGGTGATAAGTGGTGCTAAACAACAATTTGGTTTCTAAGCCAGTGATCAGTGGTTTCCAAAAGTTAGAAATAAATTTCGTGTCTCTGTTGGACATGATCTCTTTCGGCATACTATGCAGTCTGAATATCTCCTTCATGAATACCTGGGCGATATCGTTTTCTTTGCAAGTGGATTTGACAGGGATGAAATGGGCAGACTTGCTCAATTTGTCTACCACTACCATAATGGCATCATTTTGTTTGGTCGATGTTGGAAGTCCAGTGATGAAATCCATGGAGATGGTTTCCCATTTCCATTCTGGGATTGGTAGAGGTTGTAATAATCTTGCTGGGTGTTAGTGTTCTTCTTTAACTTGTTGGCACTCTATGCATTTGGCCAAGTACTCGGCTATGTCTTTCTTCATTCTAGGCCAATAGAATTGTCTCCTAGTGACCGTGATCATCTTCTGGTATCTTCAATGACCAGAATAGGGTATTTTATGTAGTTCATCTAGTATGAACCTCTTCAAGTCGTCACAATCTGGAATATAAAATCTACTTCTGTAAGTGAGCAGACCTCCTTTGGTCATCTGGTAGCCTTCATATTTTTCTCTGGCGGGTCCTTGTTGTAGGTACATGGTCACGGTTTGGACGAAGGGATCTGTTTCTTGTTCATTTCTGATTCTTTCCTTGACATCTGTCTCGCAGGTGCTCACCGCTGCCAAGTGAATTGTTTTCATACTTCTGCTAAGGGCATCAACCACCCTATTTTCCTTTCCTTTAATGTGTTTGATTTCGAAATCAAACTCGCTAAGGAGGGCCATCCACCTAGCTTGTCTAGCATTGAGCTTTGATTGATCAAACGGGTATCGCAATCCCCAATAATATGTCATAAGTACAATCTTTCTTCCTAGGAGGTAATGCCTCCACATTTTCAAGGCATGCACTATGGCAGCTAGCACTAGATCATAGGTCACATTGTTGACTTCGTGCTCTTTCAATTTTCGGGATTCATAGAAGATCACACTTCCTCCTTGCATAAGGACTCCTCTGAGCCCTTCCTTATAGGCATCTATGCACACGAGGAAGTCGGCTTCGGGATTACCGATCTTCAACACGGGTGCATCGGTCAGTAGATGTTTTAAGGTTTAAAATCTTTCTTCACATTTCTGTGTCCATAGAAATTTTGTCCCCTTCATCTGGAGGGCAGTGATTGGACAACCAATCTTGGAGAATCCTTTTATAAATCTCCTATAGTATCCTGCTAATCCCATAAAGGATCTGATGTCCGAAACATCCTTTGGGGTAGGTCATTCCATGATAGACCTGATTTTGTGAGGGTCTACCGCTACTCCTTCGGAGAGAACATGGTCTAAGTAATGTATTTGCTTCTGGAAGAATTCACATTTGTTGAATTTGGCATAGAGCTGATGTTCTCTTAGCACTTGCGACACAAGTCTAAGATTCTCTTCATGCTCTTTTCTATTCTTGGAGTAAATTAATATATCATCAATAAAAACAAGCACAAATTTGTCTAGGAATTTGCCGAGTACATTGTTCATCAAGCACATAAAGGTGGTAGGGGCATTGGTCAACCCAAATGGCACCACCACAAACTCATAATGACCATACCTCATTCAGAAGGCACTTTTATGGATGTCTTCACCCTTGATTCGGACTTGATGGTATCCCGACCTCAAAATCAATCTTTGAGAAAATTGACACACCCCCCAATTGATTGAACAGGTCATCGATCCTGGGCAAGGGGTACTTGTTCTTTATGGTTACCTTATTGAGTTGCCTATAATATATACAAAGTCTAAGGGTACCGTCCTTCTTTTTCATGAACAGGACTGGTGCTCCCCATGGAGACACGCTGGGTCGAATATAACCTTTATCCATCATTTCTTTTAATTGCAATTTGAGTTCAACTAACTCAGGTGTGCTCATCCGGTAGGGTGTCTTAGACACGAACACTGCTCCCGGTGCAAGTTCTATAGAGAAGTCTATGTCCCTTCCCGGAGGTAGACCTGGTACCTCTTCCGGAAACACATCTCTGTATTCTCTCAGGATCGGGTGATCGTTAGGGCTTGGTTTATCACCTTCGATTGTTTTCAACACCTGTATTACATATAGGGTACATCCCTTTTGAAAATACTTTCTCATTTCCAGAGCTGATATTTGTCTCACCGAGACAGGTTTTTGGATCCCTTGAAGGGTTATCCTCTTCCCTTCCTTACTTACACATTCTAAGGTCTTATGGTAACAGTCCAATCTCACTTTATGGGCAGCTAGCCAATCCATACCAATCAAGAGATCATACGATCTTAGGGGTAATATGCTAAGGGTTGCTTGGGTGGGGGATTTACTCAACATCAATTGGCAGGTTGGTATAACCTCTTCTACCCTTCTTCTGGTGCCCGTGGCTAACTATACCAACCATGGCTTGGTATGTTTTTGTGGCTGTAGTTTACACTTATCAACATCTTTAGCGGCTATATAACTCAAATTTGAACCAGGGTCAATTAAAATAGACACTAGATGGTTGGAAATCATACCTTCTATATCCACCACTGAAGCTTGGTGGTCATCTTGGTTATTATCCAAGGCTGTGTAAATTTGTGGCTCACTCTTGGCCACATCATTGATGGTAGTAGCTTCTTGGATGTTATAAATCTTCCGACAATTTTGTTGTCGGTGTGGATAGTCTCTCAATAGATGTTCTTCCCCGCAACCCCAACATTTCAATGGTTCTCTCTTTGGGTTATCAATCTTCACTGGTATGGGTCCAGAAGTTTTATTTCTGCTCAAGGAGGGAAAATTCTGCTGGTGCATACTCTGGGCTAGGAAGCTCATCCTTGGGTTCTTCTTATAGTTCTTAAATCCTGGGGATTTAATTCCCCTTTTCTGAAATGTTGAACTATTCTTCTATTTCCATCCTTCGCGAGGTTCTGCTCGATGCCCAAACTGTTCATGACAATAGGTCGCCTTTCGAATAGTGCCTTCTAGAGTCTTTGGCTCATCAATTCAATTCTATTACGATAGTTCTTAGGTAGTCCACTGATGAAGCATTGCACCTTTGCTATTTTTGCCTTGATATAGGGTACATACCTCAACAAATAGAGGAATTTGTTGACATATTCTTCTATAGTGAGTTGTCCCAATTTGAGTTCATAAAACTCTGTAGTCTTTCTGTCGAAATATTTTTACGAGAGATACTTCTTCCAGAAGTATTTCTCAAACCGTTCCCAAGACATGTCCTCTTCACGCACTCCTTCACATTCTTAAGGTATTCCCACCAAATGGAAGCCTTTCCATTCAAGTTGAAGGTGGCCAATCGGGTCTTCATATTTTCTGAAAAATCATGGACTCTGAAATACTTCTTTAGTCCAAGCAGCCAAGCCTCTGCTTCCTCTCCCTTATTTATTTCACTGTCGAAGGAGGGTGGTTTGGATTTTCTGAATTCTTCAAATTTTCGACCTTTGGAAGGATTTTGCTTCTTCTATTTCTTTCGGGGATAGGAACTCGTTCTGCTGCTAGAAGAGCCCTCTGAATCACCAGCTTCCTTCTCAGAGAAATCATCTGACGCTTGTCCTTTACCTCTAGGGAAGACCTTTTTCTAGGTGCTCCTCTCACTGTGACCACTGATATGACCATGTTTCTGAGTTTCAGGTTCATGCTGCATTTGTCTTTGTAGATCGGATAAACTCTGCAGTAAAACTGCGTTAATTTTTGTTTGTTTTTCTTGTTCTTTCATCATCCTTTCATTGCTGGCCTTACAGCTTTGTAATTCGACCATGAGACTCTTCTCAGTCTCGGCTAGACCTAGAGGGGTTCCTGCTGCCCTCCTTTTGTCGGACTCTTCATCTCTATTGTGGGAGCCTTCTCCCACTTCATGGTGAGTCACCATACTATGCGTTGATAATTTCCCGCAGTTGATCTTCCACTTCTGTGAAAAGGGAAAAAAATTGGTTGTTAGTTGATATTTATATTTATTTATAACCAGTACATAATTCATATTTTCACATGTACACACACACAATAGGGATTTTTTTTCATTCTCAACTTCGTCTTTTAATTAGGGAGGTTAAGATAGGGGGGTTACTCTTTTTAGGAGTGTTCCTAACAGAGCTTCTGCGCAACTTGTTCATGGGCCCAAGCAAGCCAAGTGTTGTAACCATGCTCTGATACCAATTTGTAACACACCCACTATGGCATAATAAATTTTTCGCCTTTTCTCGAGGGACAGAATCCTTGAAAACCTACGAAGCTTAGCACAGGCTATAGACACCACCTCTGCCTCGACAGAGTCTCTGAGTGACCTCCTGGTCTTAAGGATCGTTCAATTTCTTTTATGAGTCGAAGCGGCCCCTTTTTATTCCCAGCTAGAACTTTCTTCCAATCGATCCACAGGTCCTTTCGGAAACTCCCCTGTGCAAACAACACTAGGCGTGAGCTCCAACCTCTCTGGGCGACCACAGTGTTATGACCAAGGCCTATTCCTGAAGGCACTTGTCACAACTCACAATATCATGAGTTCATGAGTCGAAACTCCTGACTCTTCCTTACCAAATTCATGATATCTGAAATCATGTAATGGGTATAGCTCCCTTCTGTCAGCGCCCTCTGTGTGTGACCAACGTCTAGGCTAAGCGCTAGCTCTAGTCGCAACTTCACGACTTCCCAAGTTGAAAGTTTGAGCGCTCATGCTCTTATCCCATGAATCCCCGAGATGCGAGAAGTCAATAGAGTGTTAACTCCTTTCTCCAGGTGACGCGTGTCCACCTGTCAATCATACGAGCTCCACTTTGTGGTTCTACCACATGTTCCTTCGTTCCCAGCTTTCATCACTTCGTGACTTCTGATATCAAGAAGAGGTCCTCTCAACCTCCGAACCTCCAAATGTGCAATATGCACGATGAGGCTCTGACCCAACGGTCCTCTTGTGACCTGGATCCAACGATGATCCTTGCTCCTTGTGATTTCGCCACTCGTGACTTGGAGCACCCAACTCCTGGGATCTCACCTTGTAAACCTCTGAGTTCGTGAGATCCCTCGATCTCTGCCACCTATCCTCCTCAAACAGATGGTTCTGATATTCTTGTGACTTCGCCACTCACGAAGTCAAGAGACTTCCACCTCTGACTCCCGATGTCCGAATACTCGATAGAGAGGATCTCGTGACACGTTTCCTCCTTCCAATAGACGGCTCAGATTCTTCCGCGACTTCGCAACTCGCAAAGTCTAGACGCTCACCTCTGTGAGTCTCGATGCCCGAGTCTCCGAGGTGGATGATCTCGCGACACGCATCCTTCTGCAGACGGACGGCTCCGATCCTTTCGCAAATTTGAAACTTCTTATGTCGAGTGTCCAGACCTTCGTCGTCAGGACCCCCGAACTCCCGAATGCTGAGATCCCAATACCAACTCTTTTGGGACTTTTCACCTCTGTTCATGAGGGCTTAACCCTCATGCATCTCCTGACAGATCCAATGGCTGTCTGTTTTTCTAACTAAGATCTGATGGTTCAGATCTGTCCCATGATATGCACTCTCCCACTACTCCCTGGACGTGGAAAAACCATCGTCCAGATACTCCCACGGACATTGGGGATCTACGATCCCGATTTCTTCGTTACTCACAAAGATAAAGGAAAAGCGTTTAAGGCATTTAACATGATCATCTCTTCCTCCAATATAGTGGTCGTGAATGACCGCAGATCTTCCGACGGGATCTCATCCATTAATCGATTCTTATCCACACACTCTCATTTCAGGATTTCACGGGTCGGGGTTTCGGGACTCGCAAGTGCAAGAAAACTCGCACCTAGATACTCCGGGTGCCGAAATGATGAAATGTTGAGGTCTACGAGGACCATTCTCCCTTGTACAAGGTTTTGAGACTTAACCTCTAATATCCTTCTTCAGCTCCTCAGGTAATTTACACCAGGTTGTGAAGACCAGACTGGAAGGTCTTCTCTAAGGTAAGGGAGTGGTCTCAAAAGGATGCCTTCGGATCAGGTAGGACAAACACAAGAACAATCTCCTGAGAGCAGACTTGAAGTCTGACTTAGATCGGTAAGCATATAAATAGCAATTCGTAAAACATAAGCCATACATGGTCTTTCCATTATAAGCATGCAACCACCATTTCTAGTCAAAACACCACACAAGCAGTCTTATGCTCAAACCATTCATAAATTACACAAACTATGAACATATATATCAACATATAAACTTCAAGATACAGGATATAAAAAAATTAATATAAATAACACCAGGTGTGATTGCAACTACTGAGAGGGGTGCTCGTTTCCACCCAACCATAGGCTCAACGACTCCCAATGGATTTACCACTAGCCACCCCCAAGCTGAGACCACGATGTTGCGAGACTACGTCTTTGTTTGTCAATGACAGAGAACGAAGGTTACTCTCCTTCTTCTCCGCTATCACTCACTCTGTATTTTTCCAGAGTTCTCCTTCTTTCCTTCCCTCGCATCTGTCCTCTGATCCCACACTCTTCCTGCCTTTTCTCCTTTCGGCGAGGTTGCATGTGGCACGATCTTCCTCATGGTGGTCAGGTCTGAGGACTCTACATATGGGTGGTTCATCCCCCATCCCTCATTACTTATGAGGATCCATTTACCTACCAACCTGGCAAGTCATTTAATTCGGGGCCAGCGAGCTACTCTTGGTTCTCCAGGCCAGTGAAGTCCAAATATGGTATTGGTTTCAGTGGAAGTTAACACCACCATTCCAGGTGCCTTCCACCGCCTTTCTTCACCCATCGTGGTCTCTTTTTCAGCACATCCCCTCTCAACTATCCTGCAATACATATTCATAATATTATTCACATTCATCGACCTTTTTCACAAGGTCCATTCACATCACAGATTCACATTTCTGAGTTTGCCACAATATTTGGCCAGTATAGTTAGTTTTACAGACTGGGGGAAACAGGGTGTTACATTAAGTACACCCCCTGAACGATACTATCCTTTATTGGATTATTTATTGTTGATTGATTCTAGTGAACCAGAATGTTATGAAGAGACAATGCAGGTAGAAACTAAAAAGAAGTGGGATCAGGGCATGAAAGAGAAAATGGATTCCCTGGTAAATAACTAGAATTCAGACTTGGTTGAGTTTCCTATAGGAAAAAGAGCATTTCAAAATAAATGGTTTTATAGGTTGAAGGAAGAAGATGGAGGAAAAAAGTGGTACAAGGCTAGATTGTTGTAAATAAGTTTGCACAAAAGTAAGGTATATATTTTAATGAAATATTTTTTCATGTTGTTAATATGAATTCAATTAGGACTACTTTAAGTCTTGTGGCAGTATAAGATTGGCATATTGAATAGTTAGATGTAAAAATAACTTTCCTCCATGGGGATTCGGAGTAAGATGTTTATATGCAACAGCCACAGGGGTATGAGGTCAAAGGGAAGGATAAGTTGGTATGTAGGTTGAACAAGAGATTGTATGGCCTAAAGCAAGTTCCAAGGAAATGGTATTTGAATTTTGATAGGTTTATGACAAAACAAGGTTACAGTAGATGTCATTTTGATCACTGAGTTTATTTTAAAAGGATAGAAAATGGAAGCTATACTATCTTGCTATTGTATGTAGATGGAATGCGTATTGCAGGGTCTAATATGCAAGATATCAATGTGTTCAAGAAGAAATTAGATAATTCATTTGCGACGAAGGATTTGGGTGTTGCAAAGAAAATCCTTGGTATGAGAATAACAAGAGACAGGAAAAATCACAAATTGACATTGTCTCAGGGTGAGTACATAGAGAAGGTGTTGGAGAGGTTTAGAATAAAGAATGAAAAACCAATTAGTATATCTTTGGCCAACCATTTCAAATTAACTAAGGAATTGTATCCCAAGACACAGGAGGAGATAGAATGCATGTCTAGGGTCCTTTATTCATTAGCAGTTGGCATCTTGATATATGTGATGGTTTGCACAAGACCAGATATTGCAAATGCAGTGAGAGTTGTGAGCATGTATATGAAAAATCTAGATAAAGAACATTGGGATGAAGTAAAGTGGATTAGCATGTATTTGAGAGGTACTCCTACTCATGCATTATGTTTTGGAGGTTCAGACACTGTTCTACAAGGATATGTTGATTCAGATAGAAGGAGGAACACCATAGGGTATGTTTTTACTACAGGTGGAACAACAATAAGTTGGATTTAGAAAGTACAAATTATTGTTGCACTTTCAACAAAATAAGCAAAGAATGTTGTTGCTATATAGGCTAGTAAAGAAATGATTTGGTTACTGATATTTAAGGAGGAATTAGGAAAGAAACAGGAGAATAGAAGGTTGTAGTGTGACAGTGAGAGTCACATTCATACTAAAACAAAATAAGCCTTCCATTAAAAGACTAAGAATATACAACTCAAGTATCATTTCATACGATCTTTCTTGGAAGATGGAAATTTGAATTTGGAAAAGATACATACAAGACAAAATCCTGCAGACATGTTAACAAAGTGAGTAACCAGGGAGAAACTGAGTTCTTGCTCAGTTTCAGTTGGTCTTCAAGTATGAAGGTGAATATGAGAAACTTTCTAGGTCCAAGAAGGATCATAGTCCAACAGATATATAAGTGGTGGATTTATTGAGGTTAGTCTCCAAGTGAGAGATTATTGGTTGTGGAGCTTGATTATCTTCCTTGTTCATAGGTATTTGTTTTCAGTCGTGTTTTAAACCCATGAAGACTGTGTAATTTTAAAACCTGTGAAGTAAATAAATTCATATAGATTCTTAAGAAAAACAAAAATTAATCAATGGCTCATTCACATGGTACACAGAGATTTATACCAAAAACCCTCAACCAGGAAAACCTTTCTTATATTCATTATCTAGAATTTCACCATTCACCATAAAATATATACAATATTTTTAGGTATTATGTAGATACCGAAACCCTAATCCCTTAATTCGGGATTAATTTACAAAACTGCTAAAAATAGAAAAATTCACTAAAAATAGCAAAAACCACCCAAAAACAAATTTCGGGGCACTGTGCATAACCAAGGGGTGGGGGG
>ML778880.1:150163-171522 GCA_009831015.1 Picea engelmannii
TGTGTCTGATGTTACATGAACTTATCAGTTAATGGTAGATCTGTTTTCAAGCTAATGTCAATAGAGTAGGAAGTGGTCGTATCTTGTTTTGTCCATAGCTCTCAGCGAGGAGCAAAAGATTGGAGCGCAACTCGGAGCGTGCAAGGACAAACGCCGATAACAGGTACCTCTATCATCTTTCCTTCTCATGTATTAGTTTAGATAGATTTGAGAGAAATTCAGTGTCCACGTTAAGCACTTTTCTATCTAGGGTTAAGGTCAAGCTCTAGAGGTCGATCTACTTGTCCGCAGGCAGATTTTCCTACAACACATTGATCCACAAAAAGGATGATCTACAAGAGACCATTGCTATCTTATTTATACTTTCATCCTGTAGGTCACCTAATCCATTTTTAGTTCACTTAACCCATTTCTAGGTCACTTAACCTATTTTCCTTATTTGAGGGTTAACCACTTTCCATAAATAGAAATTTCTCCAATATTTTATCATTTAAATATTCCTTCTTGATTTTCTCATCTTACTTTATCATTTCTTGATTTTTTCACTTCTCTTTATTATTTAAATAATCCACCTTGACTTTGTCACCTTACTTTATCATTTAAATAATGATTTCTTCTTTTAGGTCACTTTGACTTCTTTGACCTTGGGAGCTTCAAGCCTTCATGTGGGGGTCCTTCATCTTCGTAAGGCCATAACTCTCAAACCATGAGGAGTTGTGTGACATTCCACATACCACCAGAAATGGCATGACAAGAGCTATCCATCTAGGATAGTTTCACCAACAATTTCCTTGATCTTCATCTCATTATTATACATACAAGCATGGGTCCTCCAACCATTCTTCTAGGATAACTCAATCCGTAAAGCGTCTTCTTGTGAGGGATTTCACCATAAGGGGACCACTTTGGAGTTCATCCATTTGTGCACCTTATCAGTCATCATAAGAAAGTGATGATACCAAGGGTCCTCCAACCATTCTTCTAGAATAACTCAATCTGCAAAGCATCTTCCTGTGAGGGATTTCGCCATAAGGGAACCACTTTGGAGTTCATCCATTTGTGCACCTTATCAATCATGATAAGACAATAATGAGTCATCTATACATTTTTCCAAAAATGCATCATATACCAATGAAACCACACTGATCCATCTTCATCATGTATCAATGACAAATCATTGATCCATCTTCATCATATCAATGACAACTCATTGATCCATCTTCATCTATGCATTCTCATAAAGAAAAATACATATTATATTACATAAATCATCAATCAATCAAATCATTGGCATCAATGACAACATGATCCAACAATACATATATTAAAATATTTTTTTTTATTATAGACAAGTGCAAAGGTCACAGAGACGGGGGAGAGCAAGGAACGAATGACAAGGTATGAAAAGAGGTTGGACGAGATTCAAAATAGGGTTATGGGGGATACTCAGGAGAGGTGAATGTTCCATGGTCAAATTTTATGTATCAGAATTTTTTACTGCAAAACGTGTAAAATGAAAGAGAGCATGATGGGGAAGTTCAACGGTCAGTTTGTATATTTGCGGAATTTCAGGAAAGTGGCTAAGTATGACGATAGGAAATGGTTGATCAAACTCATTTTCAGAATCGAATATTGAATATTTCATGAATGGACCAACCCGACGACCCACAACTAACATTCCATGATGTTTGAAATTAACACTCGTAAGGGATAATATAACCATCCAGAAATTTTGGTTTTATGTGTATTAATGGGATATTTACTCAAATCCTAGTGTAGCATTAATTCTTGCTAATTTCATATCTAGAAATAAGATCTTATATATAATTGGTAATTGCTAATTGCAAAAGGGCATGGGCACAAGAAACAACGATTAGGAATTGGATATTTTTTATTATAGATAAGTGCCAAGGTTAGGGAGATGAGGGAGACCAAGGAATGAATGGAAAGGTCTGAAAAGTAGTCAAAAGAGATTCAGAATAGGGTTACGAGGGATATTCAGGAGAAGAAAATGTCCCACAATCCAATTTTATGTATCATAATTTTTTACTGCAAAACATGTAAAATGAAAGAGAGCATGATGGGGCAGTTTAACAGTCGGTTTGTATATTTGTGGAATTCTGGGAAAGTGGCTAAGTATGGAATAGGGAAATGGTCGGTCAGACTCATTTTCAGAATCAAGGATTGAATATTTCGTGAACAGACCAACCCGACAACGCGCAAATGAAATTCCATGATGTTTTAAATTAACAGTCAGAAGGGATAATATAACCATCCAAAAATTTTGGTTTTATGTGTATTAATGGGAGATTTCCTCAAATCTTGATTTAGCACTAACGCTTTCTAATTGCATACTTAGAAATAAGATCTTATATATAATTGGTAATTGTTAATTTCAAAAGGGCGCGGGCACATGAAACAACAATTATGAATTGAATATTTCTTAAACCTGCCAAACCAACGATCCATGAAATAAATTCGAAGAAATAGCGAAGTATGGAAAGCAGACATACGGGCTTCAAAATGGGGTGACAATAGTTCAACAGAAGACGTGATCACCCGATGGTTAAATTGTATGTCTCAGAAGTTTTCAGTGAAAAATGTGTACCACGGAAGAGGGCATGATAGGTAGATTGTAATACGAAAGATGGTATGATCTGATTCTGGTTGTAAATTTGTATATCGCGGAAGTCACGGTAGTGTTTGCAGGTCAAGGAACATCAGAATTCCAATCTAGATCTCACCTACCGAGAATCCATGGTCGGAGAAGTGACTGGGTATGGAATGGGGAAGTGGTCAGTTGGTGTCATGATATAAGAGCACGAGTGAAAACGTGAACTTTCAAGTCTACCTACCCATGTAGCCAGACATTTTCGAAAAAATGAATAAGTGACGAGAAACAAAAATTTCAGGGAAAAGAGAAACGAATATTTGGCTAAGCATAGAAGATGGAAAAGAATGGCTAATATATTCACATATGTAACATATATCCCATTTCCTGCCAAGATATATACTTGGAAAGAAGTGTGAAGGTGGCAGGCACAAAAAATAGCGACTAGGAATATAATCCACGAGTTTACCTGGTTCTTGGTTGTATGCTTCGTCTGTCAATTTGTATATCACAAAACTCCAAGTGTTGTTTGCAGGAAACAAAACAATAGAATTGAATTTTTTTAGCCAGCCAGCCCGCAAGTCCTCCTGTCAATTTGTACAGTGCGGAACTATGGGTGTTGTTTGCAAGACACAAAACTATAGAGGACATGCTTTGCCCTTTAATATAACCTCTGTGATGAAAATGTAGTATGTGGCTCGTTTTAGCACTTTTCCATCTGTAAACAATTGCAATCTTGAGCCCATCTATCAATTTGCATTTTACGGAACTCCAAATGTTTTTTGAAGGTCATGGAACAATAGAAGTGCAATGTTGAGCTAGCAAGCACACAAGTCCGCCTGCCAATTTGTATATCACGGAACTCTAGGTGCTACTTGTAGGACACAAAACAATAGAGGCCATATTTAGAGAAAGGGGAAGCGCTCAGTCGAAATGCGTGAATCCGCCAACCCTTGCAGCAAGGCATTTTTAGAAAAAAACGATTAAGTAAGTAGAAAGAGAAACTACAGGGGATAAAAGAGTGGGAAACTATAAAGGTGGAAGACAATTTTCGTAAGAGCGAATTGGTTTCAAACAAGCCCCATTGTTGCAAAACCATAATTTTCTAGTAATTTTCAGCAAATGCTTTCTCGAAGATTAGATTTTATTGCAACTTGTGGGTGTAAGTGTGTTATTGATACATTCTTCCATGACTGTAACATATTAACTTAAGTATTACAATTCTTGCATTATGGGTTTGAATTAAATCTTAATAATTGCATGTCTAGAAACAAGAATGATGATTTTGCTGTAACATTGTGATTTGGTATTGCTATGTTCTATCTGCATTGCGAATAGAATTGAACATTGGTTTGAAACTGTGTGTAATCCATTTTTTGTTTTCATAAAATCCTGGTGGATCGACACAGTACATTGTCATATAATTGTTAGATTCTCCATATTATAATAAATTACCTAAGAAAATACAATATCGAAGAACTACGAGACTACAGAACCATGCCAATGAGAAGAGGAGTTAAATCTAGAAAAGAAGCAGCAACAAAGACTCCAAGGAAATTTTTTTTAATAGCAAATCCATTTAAAAAAAAAAGAACATCAAGTACTATACATCTATCCTTCGAAATTGGACCTAGTTCTTTGGGCCAAAACATTGAACGTATCTACCACAAACACAGACACGGGATCCGCAGCATGCAAGAGCCATCAAGATGCCCTTCAACATGCATACAAAATTGATTACCATGCCATTGTTTTTAGGAAATCCTTGCAGTTGTCTCCTTGATGGATCATCCTGTGGTAAAATTGATATTTCTCAGAAGCTTCCTGTGAGGAAGAAGAAAAAAAACATTGCAGGGAAAATGGAATATCCTGTAACTGAAAGTTAGGACACACCAAGAAACTGCCTCTCCACATTCGAAAAAATTCAGGGACACAGGTTGCATGTGCAATTTCAAAGGCCCAAATTAGTCCATTCTGGGTCAAAGGAGATGACTAGTAGAAATATGCCTTGTACTAGTGGGAGTTTTGGTCCTCATTCCCAAAGATGTTAATTGTATATCCAAAGAATAGGACAATAATCCCGCAATTGAATTTTTTTTGGCTTAAAATATATCTCTAGGAGCATCAACATATCATTCGTTACAGTAAAAGTATTCCGCCCAGAACGGACTAATTTGGACCTATGGAATTCCTACTTTCTAGCTACAAAGTGGCTATTGCGTTCAATGTCAGTTTCTTTTCCGAAACTCCTTCTTTTTGTGTTGTCAGGACTGCCATCACTGAGATAGGAAATTTCACCCATTATGGTTGATTTCAATTTGGGTGCAGGAGCTGGAATAGTCTCTGCATTGCCATCATCCATTGTCGTATCATCGTCCATCATATCATCTTCTTCCAGCTCAGAATCCATGGCATCATTCTTTGTGCCAGCCATCAATGCAACTAGGCAGGTTCTCTGAGCAAGTAGGGTTTCCTTGGAATTATTTGGCTTGAAATATCTCTCTCGGTGTACCAAGGGACCATATCCTCTTTTTCTCCTGGGAGGAGGGATATGAGTATTAATAATATTCCCTAGAATACTAGAACCTCTGTCCATCATGCTCGAATGTGCTTACTGTATCTGGATAGAACTGCTACCACAAGTTAACGATAATTTTCATTTGTTCCAAATGATTTTTGAGATTAAAATTGGGCAGGAATAATATAACCCTCTGCAAATATGATTTTAATGCATGTCAATGGAAGATCTCCTCAAGCCTTTCAGTGATCAATGACAATATCCAGGGTTCATGCATAATGAGTTGTTACCATTAAAGCTCACTAATTGCATATTTAGAAAAAAGTGCGAAGCTGGCAGTGACAACGAAGAGAGATTAAGAATTAGGGATTTATTAAAGGCGCCAACTGGTCGGCACATGAAAGAGATTGCATCATGTTTTAAATGAATACTTGGAAAGGATAACAATCTTCTCCACAAATCTTGGTTTAATTCGTAGTAATGACAAATCTTCTCCAGCCTTCTAGACATTAATGAAAATATTAACGGTTCCTACAAGATGAACTACTAGCATTAAAGCTTAATAATTGCATATCTGGAAATAATTATGAAGGTAGCAGTGATGGAGAAGAGTGACCAAGCATTGTACATTATGTCCATCCGCCAACCTGTGAAACAGATTCCAAGAAATGCCCAAGTATGGAAAGTGGTCGGGCGGGTTACAAAAAAAGGGTCAAAAGATATACCCAGGAGAATTGAGGGGTCGATGGCCATATTGCATCTCAGTGACAAATTCTGACCATCAATTTGTATATCGGGGAATTTCGGGTGTTGTTTGTGCATAGGGGAATAGTGGAAGTGCAATGTCGAGAAGGCAATTTGTATATTGCAGAGATTTGGGTGTTGTATATAAAAGCATGAGACATTCAAAAAAAGGACCAAGTAAACAAAAATCAAAATCATATGAGATGAAGGGGAATTTGTTTTCTAATTTGTAACTCGCGGAAGTCCGGGTGCTATTTGTAGGCGGTAGAACAATGGAAACACAATGTTGAACTCGCCTATATGGGAACCCGCGATTCAAAAAGTTTGTTCAATATGAAAAGGGGAAGTGCTTGATAGGGCTGGTGATATAAAAGTAACAATGGAAATCTGAAGACATGAATCTGCCAAATACCACACCTAGACATTTTCCGAAAAATGAGTAAGTAAAGAAAGGGAAAGCAGAGGGAAAAAAAGAAAGTGGATGGAAATTTTCGAAAGCGAGAATTGTTGTAAGAAAGCACCATTGATGGTATTAACAATAACTAGGGAGTGAATTAAACATGTTAACAGTTTCTTCAATCAAGGAATAGATACAATGAGCAATGTTTATAGTTTCCAGGATCTATTTGTATAAGAGAAGCATTGAAAAGTTACAAGAAAATCAATTTTTGGGTGTTTAAGTAATTTTTTTGTATTGTTAGCTTTACTGCAAGTATAATACCAACGAATTTGAATTTTAGTGTCCTCTCATTCATATGATTGTTCCATTAGACTTTGCGTAGTATATATTCTTTTATTTCAATTTGTTTGCTAATTTGTAGATCGCGAAAGTCCGGGTGTTGTTTGTAGGAAGTGGAACGATGGAAACGCATTATTGAACCCGCATATCCGGTAACTCTCCTATTTGGAAAACCACGAGCCAAAAATTTTGTACAATATGAAACGAGGAAGTGGTCAGTTGGGCTGATGATATAAAAGTAAAAGAAATCTGAGGACGTGAATCCACAAACTTCTGCACCTATAATTGTTTTGAAAAATGAGTAAAACATACTAAATATGTACTTCTATAAAGTGTGGACATGATATTTTATAGAGCGTGTATGGATCTCTCATTCCATACTTAGCCACTTTTTTTATCACAGGTTCCCGGGCTGTCGGGCTCAAAATTGGGCCTCTATTGTTCTGTGCCCTACAAATAGCACCGATAATTTCGCGATATATAAATTGACAAGCAGACTTGCTGGATGGTTGGCTCAACATTGCACTTCTATTTTTTTGTGCCCTCCAAACAACACTCAAATTTCCACGATATACAAATTGATAGACGAACTCCAGGGCTGGCGGGCTCAAGATTGCAATTTTTTATGGATGGTGATCCCTATCAACTATCTAACATTATCTAAAAGCATTATTTTCAATACTAAATTATTAATATTAAATTTTGATATTGTACAATTTAATTAGAAAAAAAAGTTTGTACAATATGAAATGGGGAAGCCGTTGGTCGGGCTGGTGATATAAAAATAAGTGAAATATGAACACATGAATCCGTGAACTTTTGCACCTAGAATTTTTCTGAAAGCGAGCAATACATACTAAATATGTACTTTTATAAAGTATGGACATGAGATTTTATAGAGCATGTATGGATCTCGCATTCCATACTTAGCCACTTTTTGGATCGCGGGTTCTGAGGTTGGCAAGCTCAAGATTGAGCCTCTATTGTTCTGTGTCCTACAAATACCACCCAGAGTTTTGCGATATACAAATTGACATGCGAACTTGCGGGCTCGTTGGATCAACATTAGACTTCTATTGTTTTGTGTCCTCCAAACAACACTTAGAGTTCCACGATATACAAATTGATAGACGGACTCCAAGGATGGAGGGTTCAAGATTGCGATTGTTTACGGATGGTGATCCCTATCAACTATCTAACATTATTTTCAATACTAAAATATCGATATTAAATATTGATATTTTACAAATTAATTACATAAAATTATTAAAGGATGTTAAATATCTTATTTAAAAGAAAAAACCCACGTATTCGGAAACTCACGATCCAAAAAGTTTGTACAATATGAAACGGGGAAGCGGTCGGTCGGTCTAGTGATATAAAAGTAAGTGGAGATCTGAACACGTGCATACGCCAACTTCCGCACCTAGAAATTTTTCGAGAAACGAGTAATACATACTAAATATGTACTTTTATAAAGTATGGATATGAGATTTTATAGAGCATGTGCAGATCCCTCATTCCATACTTAGCCACTTTTTGGATCATGGTTTTTCGGGTTAGCGGGCTCAAAATTGGGCCTCTACTATTCTGTTTCCTACAAATAGCACCCACAGTTCCTCGATATATAAATTGGAGGGCGGACTTGTGGGATGATTGGCTCAACATTGCACTTCTATTGTTCTGTGTCCTCTAAAAAACACTCGAAGTTCCACGATATACAAATTGATAGACGAAATCCAGGACCGGCGGGCTCAAGATTGCGATTGTTTATGGATGGTCATCCCTATCAACTATCTAACATTATCTAAAAACATTATTTTCAATACTAACATATTAATATTAAATATTGATATTGTATAATTTAATTACAATGTAATTACAATTTAATTACATATTAATTAATATTAAATGTTAAATATCTTATTTAAAAAAAAACCCGCATATTCGGAAACTCGTGATCCAAAAATTTTGTACAATATGAAATGAGGAAGTGGTCGCTCGAGCTAGTGATATAAAATTAAGTGGAAATATGAACACGTGTATCTGCCAACTTCTGCACCTAGAAATTTTTCGAGAACTGAGTAATACATACTAAATATGCACTTTTATAAAGTATGGACATGAGATTTTATAGAGCATGCACAGATCCCTCATTCCATACTTAGCCACTTTTTGGATTGCGGGTTCTCGGGCTGGCAGGCTCAAAATTGGGCCTCTATTGTTCAATTTCCTACAAATAACACCCAGAGTTTCACGATATACAAATTGATAGGCGGACTTGCAGGCTGGTTGGATCAACATTGCACTTCTATTGTTCTGTGTCCTCCAAACAACACTCGGAGTTCCACGATATACAAATTGACAGACGGACTCCAGGACTGACAGGCTCAAGATTGTGATTGTTTACGGATGGTCATCCCTATCAACTACCTAACATTATCTAAAAACATTATTTTCAAATACTAAATTATTAATATTAAATATTGATATTGTACCATTTAATTACATAAAATTATTAAAGGATGTTAAATCTCTTATTTAAAAAAAAAAATGAAGGAAACAAAACAAAGCTTTTTTAAATTCCATCACCGCAAGCATACCAATGACCAATTTGAATTTTAAGGGCCTCTTGTTGATATGATAGCACAATTGGACCTCTCACAATATATATTCATTTATTTCAAATTATTCCACGAGATTAATTTTACCAAGTTCATCGATCAAGGAAAAGTGCTAAAACAAGCCACACACTACATTTGCGTCATAGCGCCATACAAATTGACAGGCAGACTTGTAGGCTAAAAAATTGCAATTCTATTATTCTGCGTCCTCCAAACAACACTCAGATTTCCGCAATATACAAATTGATAGACGAAACATACAACCAAGAACCAACTAAACTCCAAACATGCCACAATCAATATCCCACAAGTTTCCATAGAGCAGCACACATCGACCTTTACATCAAACAATTTGATATACAAAGAAAACACGTCGCAACATTAGTTTTCTTTTACATCTGGTTTATGTTCCAACGAGAAAATAACCGGGGCCATGGGATATATGGGGTTTTCTTCCATGCTTCTCATTTTTGGACCGAACAATCTTATGCACATGTAATCTCAAGTACTTGAGTTCAACGAACATTCATTTGGGTGTTGAAAAAATATTACAGAGACACATGAGATATTTTCATTTCCTGCCAAAGCTTGATATGTTTTTTTTTTCTTGTCTTTTTTTTTCTTCTTCTTTAGCCGATATGCAATATTGCATTGTCCTCATTTAAGATAAATTTATTGTGTATCTAAAATTCATGCAGCATGTAGACATTGGTTGCCTTTTTCTATAGGTATGCTTCATACGAAAATTCTACCAACCTAGGAAGCACATCTTGTAACAGAGGTTGCCTAATTGTACAATGCACGGTTGTGTTTCCCATGGTTCAAATGGTAGAATTGAGGCAATGTCCATATATATATGGACATTTTTCACTGCATCGCAAATAATCAATCATATCATCACTTATCAAAACAAAAGCAGAAGTAGGGGAGTTGCATTTCGCACATACAGGCTCAAAGGGGGTGCAATACGCATTCACTGCAACCAAAACACCTTCAACCTGGAAACAAAGGATATGAATTAATACATTGAACAATATAATACACAACTGTGCACCCCCCGCCCCCTAAATAAAATAAAATAAAATAAAACAAGCCACAAAAATTTGGTGAAGGGTATTTGTATACGAAAAGTGAGGATGATTATGTGGATGTATATGCACAATAGTTGTAGAGCTAGCTAGTTTCTTTAGATCCTGTGCTATGTTTGCTCACAATTCTGTTACAAATGTTGCTTGGGTTGTGTGGAAGATTCTTTCTCTAAAATCCCTTTTCTTTGTTATATTTTTGAAGAGCATAAGTGGAAACTAGCCTTTATGCAATTGTTGTTCCATTGACGAAAAAAAAATTGAATAGGTATCGAACAATTGCAGTTGCAACATGGAACAATGTAATATTTGTGTAACTTACCCGAGATACATGCACATGCGAAAGTAAAGGACAAAACTGGATATGCAAAACGGTACCATTTCCCTGTTGTTGTCCAACTCTCCATCCTTTATATGGATAATGTGTTGTGAGCCAAGTTTTCCCACGAGTGTGGCAGCTATGCCAATGGTTTTGATTGGGTAAATACCACTGCTCTGTGTAAGATGGATGATAGTTGCGTACAGGACGAAACGATATTCTGAACAAACAATGAGAATTTTTTCCACAATACTTGTTTCATTGAGAGAAATAATCCGATCAAAATCACCACGGTCATATACTATTTTGGGCAATATATTAAAATTTGAAATGGATATCCCATTACCCGGCAATATCTTTTCTACATGTTTCTGGACAAGTTGTGTAGGAATAGTCAGTGTGACTGTCATCATGGCCTCCTTGTCTGTCATGTCAGCACACATAATGAATCTAGTTTTTTTTTTCCTTGTCCAAGTATGTGTTATAAACGACCATTATTTCCCTGATGAACACTTTTCCAGTTCGGTGGTTGTTCAAGCCCTCTATTGATAGTACTTTGGGTGTTACAAGTCTAGACCTAGTGACAATTTTTGAACAGGAAAACTAAAGTGAATGGTAGTATGTATTTTTTTTTTTTTCACTGGCATAAATCTACAAGTAGACACATAGCTTCAATGAACTATGGAGCTAGAGTTTTTCAACCACACCTCTTAGTCCGCGGAACTCGCGCTATGTTCGACATCTTGCTTGTACTTGTTTATACTTCTTGTTAACTACAAATCATGTATTGAAAATTAAATCAACATATTCACCATGCCATATATGAATAAATAGCCGAGGATATTTGTTTGGTAAACATACTAGGAACATAATGAATTCATATTTACCTTTGGCCTTGTCAATCTACTGATGTCTGGGATGACTGGCTGCTCATGGCCATGTCACTAGTCCAACGTTTTCTGATGCAGGCATGTGTAGATGAACATCAGAAGGACTAGACAAGCATATGCATTGTATATTGTCCATAATAGTTATTAATGTCACATGCAGGGTGGAAGGAGATGGAATACGAAATAGGGTGTCAAGGAATATACTCAAGAAACATGAGGACCCGAGCGTCAAATTGTATGCCTCTGATTTTTTGACTAGAAAAATGTGTAATAGTAAACATGGCGTGATGGCGGGGCATGACAACCAATTTGTATATCGCAGACCCCCCGAAGCCAGGGGAGAAATCTTGAACCCACCATCCCGGCACCCACAATCAACAAAGTGGGTAAGCATAGAATAAGGTATAAGCATGACCATAAATTTGAAACTGTTAGGCCGCCAATCGACGCACCAAGGCATTTTCGAAAAGACCACTAAGAAGAGAAATTACAAAGAAAAAGGGATAATAGAAAATGGAAAAAGTAGAAACTGGGAGGGCAGAAAGGCCCATTGATTACAAGTCATCATTTTCTAGTCTAATATTATATGCCCCCGCCTGTTTTGTATATTTAATTTACCATCACAGTTGGTATACCTTTTTGAAGATTGTACCACAGAACCCTCTGTTGTTGCATAGAACAATTCATCTTCCTATCCAACCAACCTATTTCTTTCAAGGTAGCAACGTCGAATATACAATGGACATGAAGGCAAGTTAGTATGAAGACAGACATGTAAAAGAAAGAAAAACAATTCTATTTATTCCAATGTAACAACAAACAGAATACGATTCACATGAGAATACGTAGAAAGATACATAGTATATACATAAAGGTATACCAAAAAAACTATATTTGAAAAAAAAAAAAAAAAGGTCCAAAGAAGCAGAACAAGGAAAACAAATATACATACAATAAATGAAATAATGAACACTGGAATATGAAATAAGAGTACAAGTATCCACCTCTGTAACTCCTCGTCTACATTCCCGCCAAAGAGTCCATCGTCCTCTAGCCATTATGTTTGTTTAAATGTAGCAATGCAAGAAAAATACAACGAACATGAAGGAGGTTAGTGTGTAGGTAGACATGTAATGAAGATAAGTTATTATGTAGGAAGGTACACAATATTTACATACAATAAACTAGGTGAACACATATACAAACAATAAATGAAATACAAAACAATGCAATATGGAAAAACAGTACAAGCATTTACCTTTCTATCTCCTCTTCAACCAATGCAGTCAAGACTCCGTCTTTTTCTCCAACTACTATGTTTGTTTGAATGTAGGAAAGCACAAAATACAATGAACATGAATGGAAGCTGGTATGCACCGGAGAACAAGTAATATGTACATACAATAAATGAGACTTAACGAATAGAATAAAAGATAGGCAGAAACATGAACCTTTGTGCTTCTCCATCCATAGCTTTAAATATGTAATTTTTTTCCCTACCTAAAATATATTACAAGCCACAAAATATTATGAAATTGCATGGCCATAGCTAAACGATTTTTGGCTTTATGTGGAAAAGTATCTAGATATGCTTCCACCCATGGAAACACATGTTCTTTATCTTCTACACAAACTGATGTGCCCATGATACAAGATTTTGGTTTTCCATGGCAAACTACCCATATATGCTTCCAGGCATGGAAATATAATTTTAAAGTATCTTTGTTGTACATATCATATCTCAAGTACAAGATAAATTGTATCGTGGTCACACCAGTCTGTTTAGAGGATAAAGACCATGTATTGTCATATGGGCACATTTCACCATACATGGTTTATAAGTGTAGCTTGCATATGTTTTATTTTAACAAAAAAAATGGATATTGCAATTTCACATGTACTTCTCGAACTATTTTTCATGCAACTATTTTATATCATGTCAACACTAAAGCACCAACAAAATATCACAGAATAACAGATATTGACCTCACTAGACAGGGAAAATAACACAACCGCATGTCTACTCATGGGTGCAGGGGCTGAACATTGTAAAGCACCCAAATAATAATAATAACACAAAAAAAAACCCAGCTCCAACTGTCGGCGCAGGACCCCAACCCTGCAAAGACGAAGCAAACAAAAGAAAACAACAAGCACTAAACCAACGAGAAACCACAAACATGCCCAACTGCAGCCCTAGGGCCCCAAATCATAAACTTGAGCCAAACAAACACAACCAACAACTGAAAAACCAATGAACTAGCGAACAAGCAACAACCACCGAACCAGTAAACGACATATGTATCTCCAACGATTACAAAACTGCAACCGAAGCACATAAGGAACCGAAAACATATGACGAGCATGCCAGTAGAAATAAGAAGACATTCTTACTTGCAAACTGCAAACACTGAACAACAAAGAAGGAATAGAAAATGAAACTACGGCATGGAAACTTACTCTGAAACAATGAAAGGCAGAAGTGCAGGTCGAATTGTCAACCAAACAACAACAACAAGCAACAACCGACGAACTAGCGAAGAAGAAGCACTCACTGAAATAGTAAACAATGTATGTAGCTTCAACGATGACGAAATTGCTTTGCAAGGCTAGAAGAAGGATGAAACATACAATCCCTATTCAACTAGTAGTGGACAACAATATTGTCCAAAGTCACTGCAACATTGTATGAAAAATTTCGAGGAATAGATAAACATTTAATGTTGTGAGGTTGTCTAAGGGCCTCGCGGTATGCAAACATTTAAGTTGTCAAGCCTATTGGAGGACCTCACGTCATGTAAACATTTAAGCTACCAAGCCTATTCAAGCACCTCAAAAAAAGTGTTAATACATTTCAATACAAGTACAAAGTAGTAATAATAATAGCACATATAAAAAATTAAATCACAATACAATGCTATAAACTTTGGAATTATCGATCACTATAAACCTTGGATATCTAAACATTTCAATATGATTAGTACAAATAAAAAAAACACCATATATGATCTAAGACAATGCTAGAGGAAAATGCAAAGACAAACATTTGAACTAATGCTAGCATTAATCCATCTTTAAGCAATTCATAAGAAAAATATATGATTCAAAAAGACTGTATATGATCAAAAAGTTTGGATATGATAACATATAAAACATTGGGAACAACAAAGCCAACAATAAGACCTCCAATTTGTTATCCAATTCGATCATTACATATATGGTACTTTTTATTATATAAAAATATTTTTTTTTTAGTTCCCTAGCTCCAACAATAGATATTATGCAAATATTTGTGGTCAAAGGACAAAGTAATATAAAGTCAACAAATTATCGATTGCTATAGTCCCTCTATGCCTACTGTAAGGTCTAATAATATACCTTAGACAACTAATTGAATTAACCATGAGAGTTTCCCATTAATAATATCTATTATAATTATAATTTTAGAAATAGCATATGTTGTGTTTGAAAAGAATAAATAAGAAATCACAACTTATAAAATAATATCTATTCTAATTATAACTTTAGAAATATCATATGGTGTGTTTGAATTAACCATGAAAGTTGCCCATTAATAATATCTATTGTAATTATAACTTTAGAAATAGCATATGTTGTGTTTGAAAAGAACAAATAAGACATCACAAATAATATGAAAATAACCCATTAAACATAGTTGCGGATAATCATAAAATGAAATTGACCTTAAAAGTATAAGATAAATTCGACCATAAAAATCTATGAAATAGAATAACTTGTACAAATTGATTGAAACTATAATAAACAAAATCTTCTTAGTATTCCACTTCTACCATCCAGATTTAGGACACTATATACAATCACACTATAATACTTCAGAAAAATAGATAATGCTCACTAATCCACATTGATGTAAATAGCATAAATAGACAATTCTCACGAGACAATCACATAAATGACACATATTGACAAAATGATTTGCTAATATGCCTATCATTTGCAAAACCTTAATAATTCATGATAGTTTAAGTATTGTTTTAATGTTTTATCTTGTTCAATGCCAAAATCATACACTCTTCAACAACTACTTAACTATTGACAAAATGATTTTCTAATAAACCTATAATTTACAAAACCTTAATAATTCATGGCACTTCAATTATTTTTTTATCTTGTTCGATCCCAAAATCATATACTATTCAACAACAAAGTAACTATTCAACAACAAAGTAACTATTGACAAAATGATTTTCTAACGTGCATATAATTTGCAAAACCTTAATAATTCAGGTCACTTCAATTATTTTTTTATCGTGTTCAATCCCACAATCATATACTATTCAACAACTAAGTAACTATTGACAAAATGATTTTCTAACATGCCTATAATTTGCAAAACCTTAATAATTCAGGGCACTTCAATTATTTTTAGCAAAACCTTAATAAGTCATGGCACTTCAATTATATTTTTATCTTGTTCAATCCCCAAATCATGTACGACTCAACAACTACGTAACCAAGTTTTCTTCATCAACCATGTAAGCAGACACTGTCATTTTGCACGGAAAACACCTTGCTGCAGACATGTATAGCTGATTCTCCAATTTCTCAGGGTGTTCTCTCAAATAATTGAGGTAATTCTGAGCCTCCGAATATCCTACGCTGTCTGCAACAATGCACGTTCCTTTGCCAAGCATGCCTTTGTTCTCCAGTAACATAAAATCTGGCAAATAGCAATGTTTGGAGTGATCCATGAATATGAAATCAAAATATGAGGCTGTTACTTCATTCAAGATGTCCTCTAATTTGTCATCCAGTTCACTCAATATTCCTTTCAACACTGTCACTTTTGAAGAGAGTCCTGATAAAAACAAATCAACATAAAATTATATTAAAATTCAATGCATGATATTAAATTAAATTACATTAGAATCGAATCCTTATATTAAAATTAAATTCATGACATAAAAATACATTACAGTTCAGTTCATGGAAATCTATCCATTTGTGGCCTGTGTAATTCTATATTTGAAGTAAGAGCAAACTTACACTCACCCAAAAATTCCTGAGAACAAATCAATACAAGAATTTACTCGTATCTAATGCATTGAAACATACCCATTTCTACCATTGAGCTTAAGACTAGAATCCAGAAAATAGGTTTAACATTAAACGCAGACTGAAAAAATCAGTGCTTATAATGGCAACTGTGTGCTTGTAATTCGTCATTCCTGTTTTGGATGAATGTGTGTGTTTATTCTTACAAATTATATCCTGACAGGTTGTACTTGCACTTAGCAGCTATTCAAAGTGTATTGTAATGAAAACTCAAAACGCTGAGCAAAATAACTTGCATCCAAAACAATTACACGTACCAATATTGGTTTCCTCTACACTGTGATTCAAGAATTTTCATTGAAAAAGGTGCACAAGGCATTTCGATCTGTTTGACGAGTAGTAGAATACTGTAAGAAAAGAAATTTAAAGGAAAATTGCAATACTAACATCTACAGTCTTTGGAGAAGAGCTTTGTCCTAAATAAATATGGTTTTCATTGCTTTATTATCCTTCAATATAGCTTTAATTTCCTATGATGGGAAAAAATCTAAGCCTCCGCCCGGGGCTGAAAAAACTATATGAAAATCATATACACATATAGATAGAATAAACAAATAAATTGAAAATAACACTGTTATAGATTTCTGATGATAATAAAGTGTAAAGTGTCTATAATGATAATAAACTGTTTATGGACGTTTTAAAAACTCCATGTACCGTTTATTATCCAAAAATCTATTACAATATTATAAGTTTATTATTCATAAATATAGCTGTGTTTATCCAAAAATCTATTACAATATTCAAAAATTTATTACAATATTATGAGATAATTACAATATTATGAGATAATGTGAAAACCTACATATTCTAATTAAAAACAATAATTTACTAACTAATAAATTAAAATTTATTATAACATTATGAGTTTATTATTCATAAATATATTACAATATTATGAATTTATTATCCAAAAAATTATTACAATATTATGAGACAGTGTGAAAACCTACATATTCTAATTAAAAATAATAATCAACTAACTAATCAGTTAATCAAGTAAGGATTAATGGAATATAAACTAATTTATAAAAAGCACATTACTATAGTGAATACATTATTATATATTTATAAAAGCCACATTACAATAGTGAATAATATGAAGAATCTAAAACCAAAGAACATGAAAATATTGATTGTAATTATGAGGCTGTCATAAGTAAAAGTGGCACAAATGTAAATCTAATGTTATAAAATGATAAAAAGTTAATAGTGGAGTATATTTGTAATTTCAATTAAGATTGTTAATCATTTGAAAGTGGCAATTAGATGGTCACACATTAGTTTCTTAATCATATTAAGTAAATGTTAAAAAGTAAACAGGGTAAGAGAAGCTTTTAAAAATGCTAAAAAGTTATGAACATGAGATCTCGTTCATTGATTTGGAAGGACTACTAAAAATATGCTAACATCTTCAATTGATAATCATACTATTGAAATTTATGATTAAAAAATCATTAAATATAATCATTATCCATAAATACTTAATACATAGATAATAAAACAAAATTATTTACAAACTGTTTTATAGTAAACCCTACTAACCAAAAAGGAAGAGACCTTCTTTTACACTAAAAAAATGAAAAGGCTGATGATACGAATATCTAATCTGATGAGTATGAGATAACATAATATTTGAATTGCTAAAACTTTCACCTGCATGCTCTATCATTTCTTGGGCAATACCAAAGTTATGTGAGTTCATCTCTATGGTAACGAGCTTGCTGTCAGGCTTTGTCATCTTGGAAGCAATCCTAATGGCAGAATACCCACAATAAGTTCCCAGCTCTAAGGCAACTCTGGGAGCATATTCCTGCACTGCATCATCGAGAATAGAACCCTTCTCCTTCCCTAAAATTGTCATCCAAGAATGGTCGGTAAAACTGTCAATTGCGCTCAGCACGGCCTCTGCATTTCCCTTCTCTGCATTTTGCCGGACATAGTTTATCAGGGCTCGCTCTCTGCAATCAGGAGAATGGCCTGTCAGCCTTGCTTGTTTGTCAAAGTAAAATGTGCAGTATGACACTGCCTTCGACACAAGTTCGGATGCCATTGTGTTATTTTGTTTAGCACAATATGACAGGAGAGTTATAACTTTCAATGGAGGGCGATGTTGAGCACCAGAACAAATATGACCTAGAATATATATAGAAACAGAAAAAGATGCGATTCTAATCTTTGTAAACATGTTATTTATCTGGTTCGTTCACTTTGTCATAATTTCGGAAGTGCGTAGATTGCAAGCAACTTTATTCCAATTAATAGACAATCTAATTTTGCGAGTAGCTTGATGCCTTGCTTGATTGGGCAGCAAACTATCTTTTGAGAAGGGGAGCAAAATCACAACACTTTTCCAGAAAAAGAAAAAATGTGTAGACACCTCATAAGATTACGTAGGAAGGCACAATTGAAGCTTTGGTCATGTCGTGACATCATCCTATTCAGTGTGGGAAGGATAGTGCTTTTGTTCCTCTGTTTCTAGAAGGAATCACATGGAGAGAAACATTGAAACATAACTGGTAGTTGTTCCATGAAAGTATAAGGTACGTGCAAAGAATATTTATTGAAAGAAGATGATATCCCACTGTGAACTGAAATAGAAATGTGCTTTTCTTTTAAAATTAAGCATATTAAATTCAGATTTGTAAACGCTAAATTTTTTTATTAACATCAATGCATATGAAAGCCAATGACGTTTGTTAGAATTACGACATCCAGTGACGTTTCTTAATTAAAGAAAATATCGGCAGTTTTGTTACTAAATACAATATATTCATAACATTTTTTTTTATAAGGTTATGGATAATGGAAAATTTTCATTTTTTTTAATTTTTATCACCATAAAAATTTTTGGACTCGATATAATTTATAATCTCAAAATTAAAGGTAATTAATTTCTCTTATTCTCATCATAAAATGAATTTTTACTCAATTGAGAACATAGCTATGATTAAGTACTTAAAGATATAAGAACAAGGTAAAACAACCTGTATGAAAATAGGCTATCCCAAATAGCTTCAAACTCCAACCAAAACCATTAGTGGTTCAAGGTAGGATGAGATAAATATGCCAAGTCTTGGTTAAATAATTAGGGATTAAAGGAATAAGTCATTTTGCAGAATATTAGATAATATTAAAAATATTATTGTATCTAAATTTAAGGAGAAATTGTGTTGCCTTAAAGAATTAGAGGATAAAAGAAAATTATGATACTATAAAGAGGTGGTCAACCCTAATCTAAAAGATTAAAAGTATTTCACTATTTTGATTAGAGTAAAGAAGAAAATCAACATTGCTAATGCATAGTTAAACTTGGAGTTGGACATTTCCCAAAAGATTGTTGGACAAAGAATTTGTCATCTTAGTGATAATAAGATGGTTGAAGATGAAAATAACTTTCTCTTATAATGCCTTGAATATACCCAACTTTCTAAATCATCAAAACTATGGTAATCTTGGAACATTTAGCGTATGCATTTTTAAGTAGAGAAATAAAATTCCAAAGCAATCCAAGTAATCTCTTATATTTCTTAAGGTGATGTTAGTGATAATAAGATGGTTGAAGATGAAAATAACTTTCTCTTATAATACCTTGAGTATACCCAACTTTCTAAATCATCAAAACTATGGTAATTTTGGAATATTTAGTGTATGTATTTTTAAGTAGAGAAATAAAATTCCAAAACAATCCAAGTAATCTCTTATGTTTCTTAAGATGATAAACAAATTCTAGTTTTAATAAAGTTTAATCATCTTCATCAATTAAAAATAAGTGAAAAAACTTCATATAAAAAAATACTAAGATTTATTAAATCATGTGTAATAAAAAAATAAAGAATAAAAATTATACTTCAAAATTAATTTTCCATCCATCAAATATTTAATGCGTGTTTCTAATTTCTTAAGCAATATTCTAAAGATATAGAAGTAGGGATATATTTGAGTTACTTGTCATAAAAAAATCAATTGAAAATATGTGAAAAAACTTCATATAAAAAAATATCAGATAATTAAGGATTTATTAAATCACTTGTAATAAAAAAATAAAGGTTATACTTTAAAATTAATTTTCCATTCATCTAAAATAAAATATTTAATACATGTTTCTAATTTCCTACTCAATATTCTAAAGATATAAAAGCAGGGATATATTTGAGTTACTTGTAAAAAAAATTAGATATTCTTAGAAATATTATTATTTTAAGAATATAGGAGGATTAAGTGTCAGTGTGATCTAAATTGACATATTGACATATTTAGTGTATCTTGATGACATATTAATAATGGGGTGTTTTTTGGATGTCCATGAAATTACACCCGAACCAACATGAAAGACATATTCTGAAATACTTTTTCTATAATCTAGGCTATCTGCAAAGTCATTGTTAGTATAGCCAATGAAACAATTATTTTTAGTGCTTGAGTGTAAAATACCATATCTTGTTGTTCGTGTAGTGTATCTCAAAATATTTTTCCCAACTTGCTAATGCATTTCTTTAGGTGTCTCCATAAACCTGGTAATCAAGCTAACTACAAACATAATGTTTGGTCTAGTGGTAGTGAGATACATGAGACCATCATCTAATGTCTTGAACAATGTAGGATCTACATTTGAACCTTTATCTTGTTTATTGAATTTTGTTCATGTTGCTACTGGTGTAGGTATTTCCTTGCAATTCATCTTTCTAAATCTTTTTAGCACGTCCAATGCATATTTTGATTGACATATAAA
>ML778880.1:183412-196185 GCA_009831015.1 Picea engelmannii
AATACATTTCCCTCATAAAAGAGGGTTTCCTTCTAGGGCAAAAAACCCTAACATAATCTCTACCGTTAGATCTGCGACCTTATAATGAACGGTCCAGATTTACAATGAAATTACAATATACTTTTACAAGGCAATTTTTACTTCGGGGGACGCTGCCCCTGAACCCCCGCTTGCCCCCATCCGAGGGGATGGACCCCCCGGACCCCACAGAGGGGGTACCCCCCCTCTGCACTCCCCCGCGTGGAAGAGTGTACATACTTCTGGGGTGTAAATACTTCATGGGGTATAAACACGGCTTAAAGCAAGGACCTCTGAATCAGGAAGATAATCAGGCTCCACAACCAACAAATTGTCCAAGCAATCTTGAGATCACAGGCTTGTAGTTACAATAAGATGGGGTCATTTCTATAATAGATCATTCTCTTGGGAGCATTGACATATAATAACCTTATGTTCACCATCAAAATATCAAACTATTTTCAGAGTTGACATTTCTTGAGATTTATTACTAGAGTTGAAATAAGTTTGGCAATAGGGAGAAACGATGTATGTATGTATATTCCTTAATACTAGAGTGTTGATGACCAGTGGTAGCTTGATTTAATTTCATTCAAGGGTAGCTTTGGGGACACAATTTATCCTTCTTTCGATTGATGAGAATCCTGAGTGTTAGGTACTGTATACTGTTAACATTTATTCTTGTTAAGAGGGGTGGGTTGTTTTCTCTCCTTTGAGCCCATAGCCCCAGCTGCGAAGAAGTAGGCCTAAAAGTCCAAGAAAGGCATTTTGTCCAAGGATTTGGCTGTGAGCACACAATGCAGTGCATAAAATCTCAATCTCGGGCTTAAAATGTTAGCAGACGAACGACCCAGTGTCTGGTGGCGAGGATCGATCGATGGAGCAGATCGTCGGTCGGTGGATATTTGCGGCTGATGGAATTGCGCCATGTTTAGCACAGGAATCGAGCCTGCAATCTCATCGAAATGATCCAAGCCGTCCATCCCGGAGGAGCACATGGCGCACGATCGGGGTCTGTCGCAAATTCGCCCATCGCGACCTTGAAATGCTTTTTCTCTACAGCTGGGATCTCCAAGACGTGAAGTGTAGAAGGCGCCCAGGAATCAGGCCCACAATCTTGCTGAAATGATCTAGGCCATCCAACCTGGAGGAGCACGTGGCGCACAATCAGGCTCTGTCGCAACTTCACCCATCGCGACCTTGAAACGCTTTTTCTTTGCAGCTGGGATCCCCGAGATACGAAGTGCCAAAGGCACCCAGGAATCGGGCCCACAATCTTGTTGAAATAATCCAGGTCATCCATCCCGGAGAAGCACGTGGTGCACGATTGGGATATATCACCACTTCGCCTATCGTGACTTCGAAGAACAAGGATCAACTCCCTCCCATCCACGATACGCGAGATGTGAAGGCATTCAGGATTCGGGCCCACAGTATCACCGAAGGTGTTCTGGGTCGTCCAATCAAGGAGAGACACGTGGCACATGATTGGGCTATATTTCCACTTCACCTATTGTGACTTCGAAGAACAAGGATCAGCTCCCTCCCATCCACGATACGCGAGATGTAAAGGTGCCTCTGGGTGCGGGCCCACTATCTTAACACCGGGTCGTATGGAAAGGGAACAAAGTGGATAAGGGGCGTGGAGCCAATGTTTTCAAGGAAAAATGATCGTGGCCGTCAGTTTTAAAGCCCATCCAACCGTTGATCCTGGAGGGTCATTTCGCGAGATTGGGCACTAGGAAATTTGAAGGCAGAGGAAGTAGAAATCCCTGAAAGAAGAAATGTTAAAGAACCCTTGGAGATAGGCGCCAGGTCATGGCCGTAGGTTACATTGATGGTGGTGCTAGAAGAAGGGAGGCTAGCCTATGAGCCTTAGAGAGCAGGCACATGGTCTTCTCCTCAGCATATCGTCTCAGCCACTCCCTAGGGAAGCAGTTAATGAAAATCGAGCATGTAGATGAAACCTCAGCTCGAGCCATAAATGGATGGAATGGGAGGCCTGGAGCAATCAACCCGTGGTACCCTTGTGTGCATGTCCCCCCCATGCAAGAGCCATGCTGAGTTAAGGTGGTGTCCGATGAAAGATTTCCGTCTAGGTTTGACTGAAAAGATGCCACGCCTTGGAGGTTCGAGCACACCTCTGTTGGGCAAATTTTTCTGAGTATATATACTCAGTTTTTCTATTTTTGTAAGCATCGATCGTTGAGTTAGGTTGTCGACTGTAAAGTTTCTGAGGAATCTCTGGTTATGTATTTTGATTTGAGACTGCCAAATTAATGGAAGTCAAATTCTTTTTCCTTTTTATTTTTGTTTGTTAGCTGTTTAAAACACTCGGGATTGGAGGATCCAGTCGAGGGTTGCATATTGTAGGATGGCGTATGGTTGGTCACTGCAATCTCTACACCATTCTTAAGAAGTCTCCCACGTTGTATTTTTCATCCTACACTAAATGATTCAGACTTGGAGCATCCATTCAAATGGTTTTGGCTGCATAGTATGATAGGTTTGATCAGTGTGCGGTTATCACTGTGTCGTTTAGGAACATTTTAGTGTCTCGGTTATCTTTCCCAAGTTGCTGGAAGGCTTGATGCCCAGAGAAATCTCCTCTCTTTTCTCCCTAGTCTTCCCTCTACTCTCACTTTAACTCGAATTTCTGACTGAAGTTAGTTATGGACCTCACTTCCCTGTGCATTTCTGGCCTAGTATTCTGAGTTAAATGATATTGTTTTGAGTTCACTCGCATCCGATAACCCCTTTAAAACAAAATCATGATATAAACTGATGGGTGTCGGGCTCTGCTCCTGCTGCAATCCAGGAGTGACTTCTGACGCCAACATTTCTGGTGCCGTTGTCGGGGACGAAGTTGAAGATTTTCCCCGGGATTGAACGACATTGAGTCTCTGATTCTGAAGGTGCATCAGGCATTAGAGCCCTTGAAGATTGCTACTGTGCACCTGACGACTCCACTGTGGTGACTCTAAGGTTTCCAAATCACTGTTTTAGTTGCGGCTACTTTAGCATGCCTGAAAGTTGACCCAGAGGAGCTTCAACGTAAGATCTGGCCTTTGATGGTGAACAAGGAACAAGCATATTCAAATCTATGAATCTTTCACCTGGAGACTCCATGATTTGAGGATCGATTGGCGACTCTGTTGGTTCGGAATGGAGAAAATCCTAGCTCGGAGGATTGCTCCATTTAATTTTTCTGCTATTCTTGGTTTTCCTAATGTTGTCCCTTCTCCGGATGAATGGGGCGATTATTTTCCCATATTTTGAGAGCATGAAGAGGACAACCCTGCTCAGCATCTTTGTGAGTTTCATGAACTCATGCATCAATGGGAGATACATCATGAGGATGTATTATTGAAAATGTTCATGTTCTCGTTAGCAGGGCATGCTCGTGAATGGTATCGTTCTCTACCCCCTGCTAGCATTTCTTCACTCAGTGAATTTCATGTAGCTTTTAATAGGCGCTATCAAAAGTTTTATTCCTCTGAGTTTATATGTCATAGTTGTTGTGGGGGATATGAAGACAGTGAGCAATATATGGTTGTGTCTCATGAAGGTTGTGAGGATAAGAGAATATATAAGGATGAGGACCCTGGGGAGGAGGAAGATGTTTTGGGCGAAGTTAGGGAACTGATAAAGTCTCTCTCTGCCCAACTGGATAGATGGGAAGTTGAACGATGTGCAGAGGATTTTCCAACCTTTGAAGAAGATGCTCTTGGTATCTCTACCATGGATGATGGTGAAGATCTCAGGGAGGAAGAAGACACCCTAAGTGAGCTGATGGAGCAGGTGAAATATCTCTTTACCCGATTAGAAAGGTTGGAATCTGTAGACAATGAAGAGGATTTTCTATTCCTTGAGGCAGATGTTCTTGGTGGATCTTTTGAAAAGGATATTGAAGATTTCATAGCTATAGAGACATTATATTCTGTCCCTGGTGAGACTGTTGTCTCAGATTTTAAAAAGGAAGCGATGGTGGAAATGGATGGTTCTCTTTTTCTTCACGAGATTTCCCATGATGTGTTTACATTCGGGGTCGAAACGGAGGAGTGGGGGATAGCTCCATTTCTGCAACTTGGAGAAGATTTGTTCTCCCCCGACTTTGATGATTATTTGGAAGAGGAGCAACAGAACCCCACATCACCTTTTGTTGATCAGAGCAGGAAGCCTATGTATGACAACTACGAATCAGATTCTGAGCTCGATATGCTAGATTTCCAAGAACATACCATAGAGCCTTGTCCTCTGTTCACTAAGGAAAATTATCACGAGGAAATCAGCCATCCCAATCCTTCAGGAGACGCTAAGCAGTACGAGGAAGAACAAAGTTTTTCCACGGGTACTATTTATGACCATTATGAATCTGACCCTTGGGAGAGCCAAGAAGAAGATCCAAAGGAGCATTTTTCTTTTTGTCTAGAGCTAGTCAGCAAGCAGCCAATGCTTGAGAACTGTTAGCCTACGTTATTTGTCCACCCACCGGTGCTTACGAGGGATATTCAGCCACACGTGAACAACTGTGTAGTAGAGGAGGCTGCCTGTCACCAATTTTCTAGATTTTGCCACTAGTCCTATGAGCCTGTGAAGGAATACATGGAGTTGTATTTCCTTCACAATTTGGAGCCACCCTATTTCATCTTGAATTCAGTCTACAAGAAGGATTTGAAGAGCGTAACCATTTTGCTGTCACAGTTACACCACCTGTTTGTAGTCATCGACAAAAGGAAGGAGCTTTTGTTCAGGAAGTTTCTTGAATGGCTATGGTGGAAGTTTGCTTTCACCTAGCCCCATGTAAAGGATTTTATTAATTTAGGACTGTACATAAATAAGCTCCTTTGAGCATGTATCTTTATTTTGTTGCTTTTACTTTCCGGCCTGTATTTTCAGCAGGGTGTTTTGAGCTCGACTCCATAGCCCAACAACAAGGCACTGAAGCTGCAAATGAGTTCTTAGAGCATCACAGGGATGACTCTATCCCCCATGGAGCCTAATGTTAACATTTATTCTTGTTAAGAGGGGTGGTTTGTTTTCTCTCCTTTGATCCCGTAGCCTGAGCTACGAAGAAGTAGGCCTAAAAGTCCAACAAAGGCATTTTGTCCAAGGATGTGGCTGTGAGCACACTGTCCAGTGCATAAAATCTCAATTTCGGGCTTAAAATGTTAGTAGACGCACGACCCAATGTCCGGTGGTGAGGATTGATCGATGGAGAAGATCGTCGGTCGGTGGATATTTGCGGCCGACGGAATTGCGCCATGTTTAGCACAGGAATCGGCCCTGCAATCTCGTCGAAATGATCCAGGTCGTCCATCCCGGAGGAGCACGTGGCGCACGATCGAGCTCTGTCGCAACTTCGCCCATCACAACCTTGAAACTCTTTTTCTCTGTAGATAGGATCCCTATGACGCGAAGTGTCGAAGGTGCCCAGGAATCGGGCCCACAATCTCGCCAAAATGATCCAGGCCATCCATTCCGGAGGAGCATATGGTGCACGATCGGGCTCTGTCGCAACTTCACCCATCGCGACCTTGAAACACTTTTTCTTTCAGCTAGGATCCTCGAGACGTGAAGTGCCGAAGGCACCTAGGAATCGGGCCCACAATCTCGCTGAAATAATCCAGGTCGTCCATCCCAGAGAAGCACGTGGTGCACGATTGGGCTATATCGCCACTTCTCCTATCGTGACTTCGAAGAACAAGGATCAACTCCCTCCCATCCACGATACGTGAGATGCAAAGGCATCCAGGATTCGGGCCCATAGTATCGCCGAAGGTGTTCTGGGTCATCCAATCAAGGAAAGACACGTTGCACACGATTGGGCTATATCACCACTTCGCCTATCGTGACTTCAAAGAACAAGGATCAACTCCCTCCCATCCACGATACACAAGATGCTAAGGTGCCTCTGGGTGTGGTCCCATTGTCTTAGCACTGGGTCGTATGGAAAGGGGACAAAGCAGATAAGGGGCGTGGAGCCAATTTTTTCAAGGAAAAATGATCATGGCCGTCATTTTTAAAGCCCATCCAACCGTTGATCCTGGAGGGTTGCTTCACGAGATTGGGCACCAGGAAATTTGAAGGTAGGGGAAGTAGAAATCCCCGAACGAAGAAATGTTGAAGCACCCTTGGAGAGAGTCGCCAGGTCATGGCCCTGGGTTACATTGATGGTGGTGCAAGAAGAAAGGGAGGCTAGCCTCCGAGCCTTAGAGAGAAGGCACGTTGTCTTCTCCTCAGCATATCGTCTCGGCCACTCCGTAGGGAAGCAGTTAATGAAAATCGAGCAGGTAGATGAAACCTTAGCTCCAGCCATAAATGGAAGGTATGGGAGGCCTGGAGTAATTAGCCCATGGTACCCTTCTGTGTAGGTCCCCCCCCTGCAAGAGCCATGTTGAGTTAAGGTGGTGTCCGACAAAGGATTTCTGTCCAGGTTTGACTGAAAAGACGCCACGCCTTGGAGGTTCGAGCATGCCTCTGTTGGGCGAATTTTTCTGAGTATATATACTCAGTTTGTCTATTTTTGTAAGCATCGATGGTTGAGCTAGGCTCCTGACTATAAATTTTCTGAGGAAGCTCTGGTTATGTATTTTGATTTGAGACTGTCAAATTAATGGAAGTCAGCTTCTTTTTCCTTTTTATTTATTTTTGTTAGTTGTTTAAAACACTCGGGATTGGAGGATCTAGTCGAGGGTTACATATTGTAGGATGACATATGGTTGGTCACTGCAATATCTTCACCAGTCTTAAGCAGTCTCCCACATTGTCTTTTTCATCTTACAATGAATGATTCAGACTTGGAGGTTCTAGTCGAATGGTTGTGGCTGCATAGTATGATAGGTTTGATTAGTGTGCGGTTATCACTGTATCATTTAGGCACATTTTAGTGTCTCGATTTTCTTTCCTGAGTTGTTGGAAGGCCTGATGCCCAGAGAAATCTCCTCTCTTTTATCCCTAGTCTTCCCTCTACTCTCGCTTTAACTCAAATTTCTGACTGAAGTTAGTTATGGCCCTCACTTCCCTGTGCATTTATGGCCTAGTTTTTTGAGTTAAATGATATTGTTCTGAGTTCACTCATATCCGATCACCCCTTTAAAACAAAATCATGACATAAACTGATGGGCGTCGAGCTCTGCTCCTGCTGCAATCCAGGAGTGACTTCCAACGTCAACATATACAATAGCTTCCTGTCATATTGGCATTTGATCTTGATTCATAGCTTTGCATATACAAATGAAAATACACCTTGGAGCCCCTAAATTCAACTCAGATACTTGATTGACACACTAAACTACATGTTATACAAATTTCATATTGATAGAGTTAGAGACATTAAAATGATTGGCACATTGAGGACTAAGGACAATTTTCCATTGCATTTCCATGTAGCTTCTTATGTGCAGGTTATGCAAAGAGAGAAGAAAACCAATAAATCCATAGCATAAGTTGCATTGAGAACAAAGACCTTGCAATTATCAAAAGAAAAATATCCTTGAACGAGGTAGAGAATAGAGGCCTAGTAGCCTTGCTAGAGATAGAACACTTTGTACAAGATTGAGACAGAGACAAGAAGTTGAATTAAAAAGAGAATCCATGTTGGTGAAGTAAGTGGGATAGAAGTCCCTTGTTTATGGATCATACATGGATCAAAGAGGCTTGGGATTCTCACAAATGGATATGGATGACCACATAAATATTGATAGAGGGATTTTCCAAGTTTTCCTTTAAGGAGAAAAAACATGTTGAAAATGTGGTCATGTGTGGTCATGTGTGGTCATTGGATGTGCCACAAAACCTTGGTGGTATTCTCAAAGTGGTGGGAAATTTTTTTGATCTATGAATTTTATTAGTTTCATTGTCCTGACTTGATTGAATTCCCAAGCCTTTCAATCCAATACTGGGATTTGTTTTAGTGTGTTTCGTCTCCCCTTGTCCAATTCATTTTCCATAAGACCTAAATTTTTTCAACTCTTTCCCTCAAAAGTATGTCTACCTTAGGGTTAACCTATCCCAATACATACAAGAAAAAATTTACATCAAATTTGATCCTAACTTCATTTGTTAACATATGAGGTACATAAATATTTTAAATACCTACTTCTCTTGCTAGAGATAAGACCATGGGATTAGATATTTCCAGTTATTATATAAGTTAGATTCCTTAAATACCCCCCTTTTTCCATCCTATCCCCTTAAACTCAAAAGGCTTTAGCCTCTCTTGAAGGTGAAGAGTGGACAAGTGGTAAAAAAAAACACAATAAGGGTAATGGGGATTGCAATACTTAGGATAAGAGCATGACTAATTTGGTGTTGATGCTTCCCAATCTGAATGGCATAACCATGGGAAAGGAACCTATCAACTCTTCTAAGGATGCTCCCTCCCATGGTGGGTGGGGGGGAAAGTTGAATGATTTAGTCTCTTCCTATATGGTTAGAGTTTCAGGCCTCCATTGATGTCGAAGATGATTAATAATGACATGTGAAGACTAATATTGATGGGAGGGTCACACAATATTTGGACAAAAATAACTTTGTGGCCTTGAATTATTACTAGGTGTTAAGTGGTAGAGATGGAAAGGGGATGGATGCCTTTGTGAAATTTGCATCATGGAATGTAAGGGGTCTTACAAAACAGGTAACAAAGACCATAATTTGTAAAGTTTAGTCATTGGAGTTTGAATTGGACATCCTATGTTTAAATGCATTTATGGTGATTATTTTCACAATGAGCATGACCCTAAACCAAATTTGGCTTGGTGTTTCCACGTTTCATACCAGGCACAAGGATGAGAAAGGGGTTTCAACCATTTGTATCTTGCCTAAGTTACTTATTTTCATTATTGATAATGAAATTGACTTGTCTAGAAGATTTGTGTGGATTCTATTCAATCTTAATGGAAAAAGTGTTGGGCCCTGACAATTTAAATGCACACAATGATGTATAATAAAGATCTATTTTGTGGGATTCTCTAGCAAAATTCCTCGTATATGTAGACTAGCTTGTTTGCAAAGACTTCAATAATGTGGAGTTCTAGGATGACAAACCCTTGGTTAATGATGTTTGCATGCCCTGGTGAGAGCATACATCACAGAATGGACTCAAGAATAGACTTGGACTTTACAACCCTAACGATTATTGATAAATTTAGTTATCATAGATATCATTTACTCAATCAATCCTCGGGGCCAACACTGAATAAGTCATGAAGAAATTTAATAGAGCTATGTTTTTGGAGTAAAACAAATCCTTTTTCAATTGTGATGGAGATAAGCCAATTAAATTATTGACGGAGGGCACTATATCTAGCCGCAAATCCATATCTTTTTCTATTTCTTAGGGAGTTACCAATATGATAATGCCAAAATACCATTTCCTACTTAATGTTTCTCATCTTCAACACCTAGCTTACATCTAGGGAATGTTATGAATTTGGAACTTGATTCCTAGGCCATGAGAGTAAGACAGTTGGATTGATTAATGGATGATGCCATTGGTCGAATCACAACCTTGTTGAGAGGGTTTGAAAGACATATAATCGGAGCTCATGCCATAAATAAACCAAGAGTTTGGGAAGGCCTCCCACTAGCTTTAAATTACTCCCTATGATGCAAATATTCAATAATGAATTGTCAAGATAAGGCATTTTTAAAGGTTGATGATAGTAATTATGCTCGAGGTGCCCAAAAATTTTGTTAGATTCATTGGATTAAGATTGGGGATTATCCTATGAAATCCTTATTGAAAATTCTTTCTATCAAGAAATCATTTGAGAAAATGATCTCCCTAAGGACATAGTTGGGAAGGATGACCAACTAAGAGGGAGTTGAGAGAGAATTCATTGAGCATTATCATACTTTATTTTGATCCTAAGGTATAACTAATGCATATATGCTATCCATGTAGATGTGCACTGCTTCATCCCCCCAAAATTTTATCCTTTCATGAAAGGATTTATGATCAAGATTTGACCTTCCTAGCATTGGTGGAAGGTCTCATGGTGATGGCCATCACATATATCTTGGGGTATATTGTTTCTCATGTGATATTTTTAAATCCATGTGGAATTGTGTTGGGTTAGACCTATTTAGGGTTTATAAAGAAGTTTTCTAGAATAGGTTTCTTAGGCACCTTATCAACAAATGTTTCATCAAATTAATCCCCATATTGGGGGACCCAAAATTGATTACTAGTTGTTAGTCAATGATGTTGCTCAATGTTTCCTATAAGATGTTGTCCAATGCCCTGGCCTTGAGTCTCTATTGTTAGAATGTATTAATTTGGAAGGTAATAATGTATACTCTTATGTAAAAGAGTTATCCCACATGCATCATGAAGTAATATACTCTTGTTACCATTCATTATATGAAGAGGTGAAATTAAATTTATCCCACATGTATTTTGGGATGTAATTCCTCCATACCTCTTGGTATATAATAGAGGTAAGAGAGACCCATGAAGTACATTGAAATGAAGGATCACATAGTGATCATATACATTGTAATGATGTGAATATGGAGTGTGATGTGTGGGAGCTCAAGTATAAGATTGGAGATTTATGAAGAATAATGAAGACAATACCTTCCCATGGATGTTTCCCCATTTTGTGGTTTAATATTTTTATGTGTTTATTCATATGTATCAATATTCTAACATGGTATTGGAGTTGGTTACTATGCTAATATTTTGTTCAATTTCAGATTCCTGACATTTATGACTTGTTTGCTCAAAATTTAATTACTTAGCCTAGCTGAACCTATTTTTTCATTCAAAGCTAATATATTTTGGTATAGGAGTTATAGGAGTTCTTTTTGCATGGAATTTTTTTTGTTAGGTGTGGATTTCCACTAGCTAACTAACTAATCCTCTCTCCAATATGAGGGTGTACAGATCGTACATATGGCATTTTTTTGTTGTATGGCCATTTTATTTAGCATTTTTTCTATACGACTACCTTCTTTTGTAGATCTGAGCCTTGATTTGTCATCTGGAGGATCGATTTTCCTATTAAGAGGCAAATTTATCTTACCAGAAGGTCAATTTTTGCTAAAATATCATTTTCTTACCTGTAAAATCATTTTTTCTTTGATGGTCTATAAATGTTCTCTACATGATGGTGCAATTGATTGTTCAGACCGATGACTCATCTCATTGGTAGTAAAATATGTCTAATTAGAGGTTCCATTTAGCTGATTAGTTGTTCTATTCTTTGTTGGGTGTCCCTTTCACCCTATATATAGGCATTACGACCGTGTTTCCATTGCAAGGAGGACCGTATGGATGATTTAGTGTTCAATGTAATTTCTAGCTTGGTTTTTCCACAATGTTTCTTGTTATAGGTAATTTCCAGTGTGTTTTTTTGCAATGTGGCAACTCATAAACAGAGTAAGTTACTTCCAACATTCATCACAAGTAAGAACAATTATGTTTATTCTTGTCATTATCTTCTTCTCTTTTTGCATTAGGTTTTAGTTTCTTATTTTTTTCATCATGTTTGCAGAGATAGTCTCTTATTCCTGATTTTTGTTTTTCTCTAACCTACTTGTCTGGAAGATATTTATTGACATTTTCAGGAGCATGTATATTGATCATTTTATCATGGTGACAACAAGAAACTATCCAATACTTAAGGCTTAGTTTCTTAATGGATATATGTTTTCAAGTGATATCATTTTTTATTTTCATAATATTTTTCTCTTTTTATATGTTGTTGCTAACCCTTGTTGTGTAAAAGCAATTTCATTTTTTATGGGCTTATCATGATGATTATATGATTTACTCTTGGAAGTTCTTGTTTGTAGATTAGAACTCTATTTTCTTCACTTTCTCCTCGGGGATTTTTTTGTGAAGAGTTGTGGGATAGCTTGGTTATGTAGATTGTTCTTATCTTAGTTTTCTAAGCATTCAACATTGATTCTTGAAAATTGCAAGTGTATTCTTCTTGCACTTTATTGAGGATTTGATTGCAGTTGTAATGGCTTCCTACATCATTCCTCTCTTCAACGTATCCTTGACAACAACAAAGTTTGAAACTATTTTCCACTTTATCTGGGATGTTTGAAGTTGTTATCAAGGGGAATGTAATGTAATGTAATGAAATTATGTTTCATATCACCATATTCCAATAATAAGGTAATGTAATGAAGTTCCATTTTCTACTGTAAAGTCATGATGATTATCCCTGGGGCTCATTTTTCAATGGATAGACCATTGGGGACTTGTATTCACAATGTAATCTTCAGTAAATTTGTTTGGTTGTGAAGAGTGTTTGCCAGAAACATTTTGATGTATATATCTGGGGTTATTGTATTTGTAATACGGTCTATTATAGTATTATTTATCCTATAATATTGGTTGGGAAAATTGTCTTCTTTCCACGTATTTTGTTGTATTGGCCATCTGATATTTTTGTACATTGTTGTGGTGTTTTGAAAGAGTTATTTCTGCTATCAGTTGAGTTATGGTTGTGATGAGTGTCTGTTAGCCACATGTTCCATTGTATTGACCATTTGAGGTTGTAATACACTTTTGTGGTGTTCTGTAAGAGCTCATCGCACCACTTGGTCCAGGCACAATTTCATGATTAAGTGAGAAGTGGTTGTTATGTTCATCAAATCTGCAAGATACCAGATATATAAAATATGCAGAACATAAACGAAATGCTAGAAATAACAGAATAACAGTGAAATATCCAGCATAATCTTCACAATACACAGAAATGATATACGAAATAGCAACAGAAATAGCACTTGAA
>ML778880.1:224628-244688 GCA_009831015.1 Picea engelmannii
CCACGTGGCAGAAAGCAAAATAAGGGAAAAATGATTTTAATCCTCCTAAGTGCCTATGTTTGACTATCCCCTTTATAAGTTGAGGGGTCTAAGTGGTGCAGTATTTAGAGCATGCATACATCATTATTGAAAAAGGAAAACTGACTTTCCCCACATCAAAACCTTACAATGAAAAATTTTGTTCAAATGCGCGGCGGTTAGCATGGACAGGTGCGCGTGAGCGCGCGGACTGTATCAACAAACCAGAGCGCATGCGCGCGTCTGTGGGGTGGGATACCCGCGCGCTTGAGAAAAATCACCGATTCCCTCGATTCTGCTGTGAATCGACTGGGTAACAGGTCGGCGAAATCCGGTTTGAATCCCTGCAAGTTAAAAACAACAAAAGGAAAGCGAATTAAACCCAGTTGAGGGAGAATTTGTTACCTAAACTCCCCAGCTGAGTCGCCAGTCTGCTCGCGGTCAATCTGTCACCAGGTGAGAAAAATGGAGACCACTCTGCATGCCCTGTTGGGTTCACCAAGGCAGAACATCTGTGGCAGCAAGGGTTAACAGAAAATAGAAAACAAAACAGAATACAATCTATCTAACAACTGAAAGCAAATAACAATTCGAAAATAAACAAAAACATCAAACATGAGACAAGGGAGTCATCAATGGTTTCAAGGCTTGATCTATTAGCGAAACCAGAGCACACGCTGAAGACAGAGATAGGGGTTCCCTCTCCCTCCAGCGGAAGGTCCTTCGGGGCCCTCAACACAATGCTTTCCTTACAAAATGAATAAAACTGAACTGAGTGGTGAAAGAACTCTGAGTTAGGCCGCTGATGGATAGCTTGTCAAAGACTGAGCTCTGAATCATCTGGACAACATAACAATGCTTTGAATTCTTTGTTGAAACAATGGGTCTTCACGACTATTTATAGCATTTTTCCAGGCGGTCATGTAACCAACTTCCGGTGTGAACACGGACCTGTTTAAGGTTCAGTTAAGCCATTAATTCACCGAATTTGCAGAGCCGACCCTGATCTGAGGGTCAAATCATCTTGGGGGCCGGTCCACAGGCGGTCGGAAGGCCGACTTATGCAATTAATGTGCCGTATTAGCAGATGCGCAGGTTTTTGTGTTGACAGGCGCGTGTCGGGGCGCGCATGCACTAGAAACACATTTTTGTCCCGCGCATATGCGCGCGCACCAAGCTGCTGTGAAGTGCCCTTCAATTTTTGGTTACTTTGTATAGTTTTTTGACCCTTCTGGAATGCTGTGAACTTAATTTAGTGCCATGAATGAATTCATTGCTGTTTTGATGATGTGGAGTTCTTGTCCCCATGTGCAGACGAAATTTCAGTGATAACAATGGGGTTAACATTTGGCTGCAACTCGGGGACATGTTCTCACCATAGAGCGTATGAGAACCTCAGCATCTTTAGCATAACCTGCAGACCTACTCAATCTCAATAGAAGTATCAGTAACAAAATTTGGGTGGTAATGCCACCCCAGCATACATATAGATGTATATATACTAAAGTAAAACAATCAATATGTGAATGTAAATCAAAGTACCTACCTTTACTTACCTATTGGTTGGATGTTTGATGTAGTAAAACGACCAGTGTAGCCAATCCAACAATGTCCCATGATACCTACCATTGTGCTTCATCATAAACCAAAATAGTGATAAATCAAGCACAAAAATGTCATGAGTTAGAATATATATCATATCATTGGAAATCTCAAAGTCTAACTCATGGAGGTGGGTGGGAGGGATAAAACTCTGGCGAGTCAATCTCTGAGGAAGGTACTCAATCCACTTCAAGAAAGGGTCATGAAAAGTGCAAGGTTTAGAAAACTGACTCAAAGGGCCTGCAAACCGGCTACCTAGGATATCCTCACACTCTAAAGTCAAGGAAGGGATCAACAAAGATCTAGCAGATGACTGGAAAACTATCAAGGGAAAGTTGAAAAACTGGGATAACTGACTCAAACTTGTAGTACCCAACCAACCCTTGGAATCCATGGTTTGCCTAAGAGTAAACTCAACATAAAAAATATACTTCCCAACTACACCTTTAATGGAAAATCACGGTAAAGTAATGATAGGTGGTTGGAGTGAAAAGTCATGAGAATCCTTCTTTAGGAAAACAATGTTCTTACTTGTATAAAAATCTGAGCACAGTGGTGGTTGATAGTCATCTTCATAAAATAAATCCAAATGCTCATAGGAAAAATCATCAAATCCCTCAAGGTATGACCGAATATCATCAGGAAAACAAGGTACTAGGTCATCCTTGGGTTTTTGGAGAGTATGGATAGAAACCTCATCTCCTTGTTGCCACTGGTGAAGAGTAATATGCTGCTATAATTGCAAAGACAACACTTGGAAATGACTCTCGATGTCATATATGGGATCCATAAAAAACCAATTGCATCCCACCTACGTCTCCCAACATGTATGAACTCATAAACATCAACAATGTTAGTATTAGTATCATAACATGGAGGGTTCAAAACATTCAAAAGCTCACCCATTTCCTCTTCTTTTCCCAAATCATAAAGTAGAAAATTATCGAAATCTTGGAGAGGAGGGTAACTTACTTTTTCTTCTTGTGCAGGAGATTCAAGGACTTTGTATCTTTAACATGCATTACTGTATTATCCTCATGAGTATCCCTTTCTTATTTAGTTCTGCAGCAAGGAATATGCTCTTCATTCAGGGATTCCATTTTGTAAATTCTAACCTTGTACAATATCTACTGCAAACTGATATTCAGAAAAGAACAGAAAAGATACAATGGCAAATACAAACATTACACAAATATTTTTCACCTGGAAACCCAAACCAGGAAAACCAACATATATTATATTCATACATGTGTTACATTGTTTACAATAAAATATACATATAGGAGCCAGCGACATCCAAAACCCTAACCCAATGACCTAGATTAGTCCAAAACCCTAATTCCTTAACCGGAAATAGAAAACCATCGGCAAAAAACCATGTGCCGAAAAACCACATGGTCCCGGAAATATGTCGTCCCGAAAAAAACTTGATATATGCAGTCTTTGGTTGGTACTTCATATATATTAAAGACTATCTTATATTCAATATGAGCAATTTAAAAGTAAATGTTGACGAAGTCAATGTTTACAAAATAGCAATAGCAATAATGTCACTTCACCAATAAATACTAGAATGATACAACATTCAATATAACAAATCACTTCTTAACTCAATCAATGCCTTCAACAACCATTCAATTGCTCAAAAGACAAAACATTGTTGCATCAATGATATAATAGCAAGGAGTGACGTCAGAATTCAAGGTTAGTAGGGTTATGTAGAGATAGGGTTAGTGCAGTTAGGGTTTCAATTCAAAGGTATTAAAAGTATTTAGGTCAAGTTATACTTCAACATTTGAGGTCTTAGATCAGTGCCTTTAGGTTTAAATGGATTCAATAATGAAGGATGCAGGAGTTGAAGGAGGACAGATAAGGATTGGAGGGAAGAGCTCTTAAGTGTTTCTATGGCAGGGCCTTAGAGACAAAATCCTAGGGGAGAGAGGCTCACTCCGACGTTGCTATGGCAAGGCCTCGTGCTCTCTCCTAATTCCTTAGATGGAAAAATAGGCTAGCATGAAAGATAAAGTCAAGAAAGGAGAGTTACATGAGGGAGAGTGTTGCTACAATAAGTCTCTATCATCAAACCCTAGAAGAAAATGGCCCTAAGTGTAGATAAACTAGGCCAGGGACGTCTCCTCCTTCTTGAGCTCTGGAAAGTATGGCTAGAATGTGAAGAGGGAAATAATGAGTGTGTCTAAGGCTAGGCTCAATCCTCTTCAGCATGAAAGAGAAGAATGTTTCCATGGCAAGGCTCTATCTCACTTCAGCAAACAAAATGGCTAGAAATCTTGACGGGGACATGAGACAAGGACCAATTATGTGTGCTTGTCTCCTAGGGTTTATGCAACAAATTTGTAATAATAAATGCAAGTAATAACAATACAACCATTCAATTAATAATTTTTGTAGAATTTCACTTACATTTCACCAAGAAACATCATAGCAAACCCTAGTTGTAACACCTTCCATCAACAGAAATGTCAAAAAATGCTAAGAGAATCTTCCTTCAACAAGTGCACCTCACTAAATCAGCCAAAACCCTAAAGTAAGGCAAAAATTTCAGACCTCACAAAGTGGTGAGTGAAAGATGATGATAAAATGAGAGTCAAAACCCTCAATATATAGTGTATCAATGACCTAATTTTACGTTTTAGGTCATAAAAAGGCCGACAAGGCCATAATACCAAAATAATATTGTTTTTACATTAAATTGTCAAATTAAAACCTTGATTTAGCAGAAAAGAGAGTAAAATCCCCTTCAAGGGAGGCACTAGCTCTTTCTAGGGCAAATGAGACATCCAAGAGCAAAACGTTAGCCCCCTAGGGGCCTCTCCAACATGCCACACGTCCCATTGCTTCCCAGTCTGCCTCTAAAAGTGCCCATGAAGCTGGATGATGTCATGGGGAATATAGGGACGTCCTAATCCTTCCAAGGATAGCATTCCACTAAAAAGGGGTCATTCCCCCTAGGTCTAGTCATGCCGGAGTGTCTATGGTGGAACGTCCTCTTCCTCTCAGGTGCAACACCCCTGATCAAGCTATTTCCTATATCTTCCCCCTGATGGGGTCTTAACATCCATCTGGTGGCCTCTTCAGCCCCATGGAGGTCGGAACTGGTCATCTACCCATGTGTACCGGTCCAAATGGTACCTGTCCGTTGGGCATGGTCCTGCACATCAATCAGTCACAAGGATCATAGCAATTTCAATCACATATCATCATCAATATTATTAAACATATGCATAAAACCCTTAATACATCATTCAATAGCTCAAAGACATTACAAAAACCTACAATACAAGATTGGAGAAAAGGACAAGGTGTCATATTGGGCTAGTGTCCACAAGAAAAGGAAAGTTTCCAGAAAGATCTCATCCAAGCCATGTAAGTGAGGTGATGTGGTTAGGGGATGTCCAAACATGTGGGTGCAGTGAAGGCCAAGGATGCATAAGTGTTACCTATGGGTGCCTTTGTAGAAGGCGAGTTGTACCTGTCATGGATGCATTTTTTCCAAGCCCATTCTTTTATTTGCTTTTTTTGTTCAAGAACTAACCAGGGGACACTGCCTTGGAATGGTGACCAGAGATGACAGCGTTACCCATAAGTACTTTCACAGAGATAAGAAGGTTGGCTCGTGATGAGACCCCCTTTCCCTTGGCCATGCAACCAAAGGTCACTGCCCTGGCATGGTAACTAGATGGTGGCAATGTCATACTGTTAGGTACCCATGGACCTAATAGGATGGCTCGTGATGAGACTACCTATCCTCTTACTAGGTCTTGTTTTGTTATTTTCCAGTTCCCTCTTGTTTCTTGCTGAGAGGATTTTTACTACCTTATTGGGGATCCCTGGGCGAAGCATCTCAAGGTTTTATTTCTAGGCTTTTGTCTTTTACCAGCTTCTTTTACCTTCTGGGCCTTTAGCCCCTTCTTCCAATGAGATAAGGTGCAATACTACAAATAGGTCAATTAAATTCCCACACAAGGGGAATGGGATAAATGAGTGGGAGATAAGATGAAACAATGGTGCTATGATGGGAGCATATGATGGATTTTTAGAAATTCCCCCAGAGGAAAACTAATACATATGGGCACATGCTTGCTAGGGCACCCTATCAATTTACCCAAGCATGGTCAAGTGGGCTAATGTAAGATCCAAGCAATTGTTAGAGATAAAATGAATCAGATGCATATATTCAAAGGTTTCAATGATCAAAAGTGACACATACCATGATACCTTGACTGCTTACCTCATGGAGCAAGAACCTCTTCTAATACAGGATTAAGTCGATGGCGATGGATGATGTTGTTGCTAACAATACAAAAGATGATGAATGAAGAAAAGTTGGGCCCTCCAGGGCCATGCTCAGGTCAATCCTGCTCTCGGTACTCCATGTCCAGGACCTATGGGCCTCGAGACATGATCTCTTAGTTATCCCTAAAAAGTGGGGATAACAAGCCCTAGAACCAATAACTTGTAAGGAAATTGATTTGTTAAAAAAGTTAGTAGATCTATTATTCCTTATGATTTCTAAGCCTCCTAAATAATTATGAGATAAATTTTATATGAGCCTTAGGTTAGTAATAAATTCAACTTTAATTGCAAATTAAATCTCTTGTTATGAACTAATAATTAAGATACAACTCTTAAAATAAAGAAATGATAGAGTTAATATGAATTAATAAAGAAAATCATGCAAGAAACAAAGTGAAATGTGGATGGACCATATAAACAAAAATGATTTAAGACAAACTTTATAAAAAATAAAAAAGTAGAAAGCATGAAATAAAACAATTTTTTTTAAGAAAAAACATGAAAACTTGGTGGTAAAATACACAAAGAAGTATCATATATGTCCAAAATGATAATCGTTAGTAAAATTTTGATTGAACAACCAAATGATAATAACCAATAAAAAAATATGATAATTGGCTTCGCTTCCAACAAGTAGGATGTTTATGAAGGAATGTGTCATTTTAAATAATAAATAAAGAAAATGGGTGAAGCCTTAGATGATGAAGAATCTTCATGGAATCAACACCTAGATTGTCTTAAAGGAATTTACATAGATGATTCTGTAAGTCTATAAAGTATGGACATAAATGTATAACCATGTACACAAATATACCTTCTAAACAAAGCACATTTGCTTTCACCTTTTAAATGCTTGACTTTTGTTGTAATCCATCCGGTCATCATAAGTGTTTATCAGGTTAATTGAGAAACTAAAAATGATGGATTGGAATTCCATGTGTAGAACTCAAGCATACCTGCTCTTTTCTCCTTATTTATACAAGGCTCCATATTCTTTATTCATGGTTTCATCTCTTTCTTATATATAAGGTAAAATATTAACTAAAAGGACATAACTACATCTTAAATTTATATTAATAAATACATTTTAATATAATAATATGAACTTTAGATGGTTTTTTTTATATATAAGGTAAAATATTAACTGAAAGGACATAACTACATCTTAAATTTATATTAATAAATATATTTTAATATAATAATATGAATTTTAGATAGTTGATAGTTACAAGGATTCTAAGGTCAAATGTTAGTTTGGGTGTTATGTGTCTCAAATTTGAATATAAAATCTCATACAATACATCCAAGAAGAAGATAAGAATGATCCATACTTTATTAATAATCAAATCTTTGAGGTAGGGAAACACCTTACAATTTATCTTTTTATGGAAGGAATCCATTCCTATTCGGTTTCTTCTTCGAGGGGGAAACCTCCTAATTATCCAAGCTCCAACTATAATAATATCCACCATGCTTCATTACATTTCTTATACTTCTTTATATAATACTATTCACCTCCTAAGAACATTCTAGAGAAGGAACCTTCTAGTAAGCCTTCTTACAATAGTTGCGTTCACACTACTACATAGGTCTTATTTACTAGTGATGACCTTTATTACATAGAAATACATAACCATCTATGAATTTTTATTCCCCTTGGGTATCTCCCTAGGTACCCTGTATTACCCCCTAGGTACATTATTTTCCATCCACCTTAGAAAAGTGTTGTCCTCGCTGATTTTTGTGAGGAAGTACAACCATATACCAACTATTGGTGTGATTTTGCAGCAAGGGTGAGAAAATTAGAAAAATTTGTGGTTATAACAAAGATACATGAAAATGGGGTTAGAAAACTAAAAACCCTAGTTTCCTATGAAACAAATCTACTTTAAGATATCTTCTATTTAGTAAGAATAAAATACATTCACAAGAAAATAGATATGAACAACGATAGATGGAAAGAATAAATGAAATCTCATACCCAATGAACATGACGTATATGAATACACATGTGGAGATTGCTCTTGAATACTTGGATCCTTTGGCGGACTCTCCTTAGGAGGGTCCTTTTATTTCCAAAGTGTTTGGTTGTGGTTGCTACTCATTTCCTCCTTTGGATGTATATGATTGCAATAGTGATGGCATAGGAAAATGCTACAATGAGAAAAAAAGAGAGAAACATGAGAGAGAGGGTGCAAATGGATGGATGATAACTAGTGTAAGGTGTACTCTCAATGTGTCTAACCGTGAAAATGGATAAAACCTCTTGAATTTATAAGAAAAATAGTGTTTATATTTAATAGAGTCAAAACAATAAAATCATTTTATTTGGCCAAATCAAATTCAACCATTACTTGATTATTTTTCTTTTTTTGGATAAGTTCAACAGGAAAAATTCATAAAAGTATTTTATAACTTTTATTAAATGAAAATGACTTTAGGAAAAGTGGTTTCCTAAGTTATTTTAGTGGAAATGATGGAAAATTGGGTGTAAACATGGGATAACCGTAAAATACATGGTGTATTTTGGTAAGCCTAGTAGTTTGGTATATGTGAGCAACTTTTGGGTGACATCAGATGCCCCCTAATGTACGACGTTAGGATCACATTGTACGATTGAAATACAATATAGTTATGTTTTACCAATGGATGAGACTATTGAGGAGGAAGAGCTATGCCATGGGAACCCAAACCAACCTTAGGGGATGCCAATAAATATCACTTGTCAACAAGAGGGTAAAAAGGTGTGAAAGTGCATGATATCAATAAGGAAGAGGTAGTCATAACCATACCCATCAAGACAACTCATGATATAAATAGTAATAATGTGCCCAACATGAAAGGGATGAAATGTTGAGACAACGTGAGGTCTCAAGTGCAATATAATAACATGATCAATTGCATATACGAATGTCATTGAACTAGGTACACAAGAACTGATATCCCCCATGCCATGTGAGGGGGATGGAATAAACCTGAGAAGTCATGCTGAAAAAGAATGAGGCTCCAAAGATTTGACATGAGATAACTAGACAGAATATCAAACTAAGGTCTCTAAGAATGATAGAACCAAGCCAATCAAATCTGAGGAACTACATATGAGGCAAGATCATGGATGTATGTATGAATATCAACAATGCGATGATGAGTTGGAGTCAAGCACATGATATATTACCAAGTCTGAGAGTAATGATGACTCTCTCTACATGGTCCAAGGTAACCCATCTAGAAGGTGGGAAGGTACCATTGTACATAGAACTAAGCCCTAAAATGAAGTTGGTGATATCGATAGGGGGAAGTCCACCAGTAACTAAGAATAAAAGTGTGTCTTTATGTCTAGTATTCAAGGTACAATAGGAGGAGTAATATCTATGGAAGGAACTGATGATATCAGAACATGCAAGGGGCTACCTGAAGGGAAAACCCCTCTTAAGGTTTGTTGCATCTAACACATTTTTGGGAAATTGGTACAATCAACTAGATCACTGATAGAGACTAAAACCAACTATGGATGGGAAGGAAATGAGAGGTGGACTCAATACTTTCCTTTTTTAAAGCATAAATGCAGGGAAGACATGGTAGCGACTGAAAATATTCCATGGGAAACAATTGATTATTAGGCACAAGTATTTTCAAGGACATATCGGTGGGACCATGAGGACAACTAAAGGTCAAAGTCGGGAAACATGTGATGGGTACGACTCATGAAGGTGCCGACAATATGTAATAGGAAACAATGTGGAACTGAACAGACTCCATGGGACACAAAGGTGACTCACCTCAGATGCTATGAACAAGGAAAAAACATGGATGTTTCCAAAGAATGAACCAAGTATAAGAGAAGTATAAGGTCCTCTTGATAATGCCAAAGGGGTTGGTAGGTGGTGAAGGTAATATTTGTAATATCCAAATAGAGGATAGAACAAATCAAACTGGTGTGTGGAGAGATTGATTCAGATTATGGATCTAGATTATGTTGAGAATAGAATGAGAAAAATTTGAAAATATAATAGAGAACATAGAAATACATTGAAACCAAACTTCTATTAATGAATAAAATAATATTGTAGAACAAAAAATGTCTAGAATGGTGGTAGCTTATCTCTAAACTGAAAGAGATGTCAACTACACTCATTCATAATAAGCCTTACATCACACTTCGTTTTCCTCCTTAAAGGACCCCCTTCACCTTTATTATATATGATAGAGTGAGAGGAGAATAATTTCCATGATGCATGTGAGATAAATTGGTCTAAGTTCACAAAGTGTCATAGGCATGTAAAACATTAGGACCTCTCGGGCAATCACCCATCCTACTACTACTCTACTCCAAGCATGCTTAAATATGGAGTTCTAATGGGATATGACGCATTAACGTTAAAGGCATCTACATAATACCATTAGGAAATCATTACATGATGATTGTAATTAACAAATGTAGATGGCATTACATTACATTCCTCATCAAAAGGGTGAATATCATGGTTTACCAAAGACATAGGCTCAAAAATGATGATTCAATGGAAAAGGTGGATGGCCATTGAGATCCACTAGGATCAATCCCCCCCCCTTAGGAATAAATGGTCCCCATTGCATCAAGTTCTGTCAAGAGATGGGGAAACTTTTGTTGAATCTAAACCTTGGTGAGTTTATTTCCTTGTTGAAGTAGTTTTCTTGTTTTAATTGCCATTAGCTTGTTGAAGGATGTCATGAACTTATTGTTGGAGGTGTTGGATCTATTCAACAAATATAGTTGCATGATCTGCCTTAGTATGAGTGTGGGAGGACTCTATCAGTGAAGATGAAACATGAAGAGCTATATTAATGGGGGCTAATGGTTGGAACCCCAAGCACACCTAAAAAGGGTCATGGCCAATATATCTATAAAGGGATCTATTATATGTATGATAAACATATCGAAGACTCTCATTCTCTGGAAGGGAATGTCTATATATTGGACCATTTGATAAGGGAGAACCAAGCACCAAGTCAGTGCAATGATTGACTTGGTAGTACGAGGAACCCCCATGGGTGAAAATATATCTTTGTGCTCCTATACAATATTGTCAACCTGCTTCTATTTTATAGAAAGGTCTTGGTATGAGGTTGTGGTGGTCGTAGTGACCTTCTATTCACCTTCTGAGTGGATCATGAAGAGGGAAAACATTATGGTCTAAGATATTACTTTGCGGTACTATTTTGTCAAGATTAATTAAATGGAAGTATGCCTAACCTCCTCTCGTATCTTATAGGGCTGACCCCCCAGAGTAACAATGAAACTACGAGGACAAGACTCATAAATAGTTTGATGTTTCCACATATATGGTTGTCCTAAAATAACATCATAGGCTTCAAGTGGAGAAACATCACATAATACCTCATCTTTGAAGGGCTTGATGTCATAAGGTAGGCGACATTGTTGGCTAACGCAGATGTCTCGTCTCCTTCTCAACTATCCAATGGTGTACGGTTGTGGGTGTGACATTATAACCAAATTCATTCTTTTGATGATGTCATCTAAGATCAGGTTCTTATGACTCCCACTGTCAACAATGAAATATAGTGGGATACCCTTCACCCACATCTGTGAATTAAAGATGAGCTCCCCCTCCTGAGGCTCATCTAGTTCTTCTAGTTGTATTGTTTTGGTTGTGATGATAGCAATGGGTTATGCATCGATGATCATTTTTTCTTTATTGTGCTCTGAATCAGAGTCCAAGTTAGGTTCTGATTCATTTTCTTTGAGCTCGGCCATTAATTATTGTTTTGAGCAACATTCATCGATGTTGCTCCAATGTATTTTGTAGAACTCACACCACTTTTCAGTGTCCTTCTTCCACTTCCCATCACCCTTCTTAGCTGGTGATTTGGAATTATTTTCTTGATATTGAATCTCCTTGGTTTTTCGTTCATTTCAGTTTCCTTTGCTATGATTCTATTGTGGTGTATCTGCAAACTCAAACTCCTTCTTGAATTTCTACATGATTTTGATTACATATGGATAAGAAACTCCCAGTGAGGATATTTCCAAGAAATCCATCTATGTTTGGATGTACCTATGTTGGGAACTACAGTACTTCAAAACTAGGTGCTTCTCATATTCTCTGATACCCAAATTTGAGCGTAAATTATGGAAGATGTTAGTGTACTTTGACACTAGTTCGTCTCTTTCCTAACGCAGAAAAATCCATATCATACATTGTTATGATAACTTCCAATAGGGTAGAACTCCTCCCTGAGAGCATCTACAAAGGCTTCACATGTGGGTTCTCTCCCAAATGGAATAGATTCATCCATGATGTACCTCTACCAATAACCTTCTCACCAAGATTTGACATGGGGAAGGGATTTAAGGAACGTGAAGGTGATCTTTTCATCGTCAGAAAAAATTGTAACAGAGCAATAACCTTCTAGCAAATTCAACCATTTTTCTAGAGCATTTGTAACTATCTCTCTTTCAAATAAGGGGATATAAAAGTTGACTTGTACCTTGAAGGGTGTCATACCTCTGAAATGGTTGTTTGTCGAGTATGCCTCGACTTCCATTAGTAGTCATTGTAGGATATAAGAAAATTTGTCCATCATCTCGTTCCTTTGTTGCATGAGGGATTTTTCGAGAAACATCTTGAAAGGATCTCATGCTTTGTCATGTTTTTTTTCTTCCACCATGGGGGGTCACTTGGGCTGACAAGATTCGTCATCCCCAAGTGAAACTAGCTCAAGACCGAACTCTCTATACCCTAACCTTGTCGGGGACATGCAACGATAAATAACAAGGAGCATATTACTATGATACCATTGATCTAGATTATGCATCCAGATTATGTTGATAATGAAATGATATACAAATGAAAATATAACCTAGAACACAAAAATACAGTGAAACCCAACTTCTATTAATGAATAACAAAATATTGTAGAACACAAAATTGCTAGAATGGTGGTAGCTTATATTTGAAGAGAAAGCGATGCTAGCTACGCTTATTCATAATAAGCATTGCATCACACTCCATTTTCCTCCGTAAAGGACCTCCTTCACCTTTATTATATATGAGAGAGTGAGAAGAGAATAATTACCATGATGCATGTGGGATAAATTGGTCTAAGTTTACAAAATTCCATAGGCATGTAAAATACTAGACCTTCTCGGTCGGTCACCCATCTCAACACTACTCTAGCCCAAGTATTCTTAACTGTAGATTTCTAATGGGATACGATGCATTAATGATATAGACATGTACATAAGACCATTAGAAAATTATTATATGATGATTGTAATTAACAAATGGAGATTTAATTACATTACATTCCTTTTCAAAAGGGTGAATATCATGGTTTATCAAAACTACAAGCTCGAAAATGTTGATATAGTAGAAAAGGTGGATGGCCACCAAGATCCTCTTGGATTAGATACATAGTATATGATTGATATCCATATGGGGGAGACCAACCAGAAAGTGAAGAAACTCTTTTGATAAAGAAGATGGGATTGGTCATGAGGTAAAGGTAATATTTATAATACCCTAATGGAGGGTAGAACAAATCAAACCAATATGTTGAGAGATACAATATCCAATTGGAATACCTATGGGGGGAGACCAACTGGAAAATGAAGAACACGTCCTGATAATTCCAATGGGGATGATTAGGAGGAGAAGCTAATATTGGTCATATCCTAATGGAGGATATAACAAATGAAACTAGTTTGTTGAGAGACATAGAATCCTATTGTAATCCCTATGGGGGAGATTAAATCGAAAATGAAGAAACCCTCATGAGACAACCAATGGGGTTGGTTAGGAGGAAAAGGTAATATTTGTAATATCCTAGTGTAGGGTAGAACAAATCAAGTCAATGTACTAAGAGAAAAACAATACTCAATTGGAAGCCTTGTTGATGAGACCAACTGGAAAATGTAGAAACTCGCTTGATAATGGCAAACAGGATAGTCAGGAGGATAAGTTAATATTTCTAATATTCTAATGGAGGATAGAACAAGTGAGACCAGTGTGTCTAAATATAAAAATTCCAATTGGAATCCCTGTGGGGAGACCAACTGGGAATGTGGGGGAGTAACGAGGAGATAAAAGTTCCATAAAACAACCAGATAAAGATAATGAAAAAGTGAAAACTACAAATGAAGGTAATCAATGGTAGGGACATTAATAACAATATCCTCGAGGGTGGGTGAATAGAGGCATAAAAATGAAGGATTGTCACTATATGGATGAAGTGGAGGGATTATGATAAGTGAAAATCCAATAAATGCCAACCATAAATGGGGGATTCTTGAGGGTGTGGTTGTCAACATGATGAGAATAATTACATGTGGCTCAACTCTAAGATGGAGACTAACTAGACTCCCAATCTTCAAGGGGATAGAAAACCACGAGCACCAAAATGCAACAGGGGTCACTGTGTTAGGGTTCCCATGCAAGGAAGGATTTGTTACTGAGTGGATGACAAATGCATAAAATGGAGGTGTTGGTCCATCTACCCAAGTGAGGGGGTCCTATGGGAATGACAGGGAAATGCAACGAGCACAATTCAAAAGTAGGGTACAATGGGTACTTATAGAAGGGAGAAGAACCTTAGTGCTTGAAGGTGTTTGAAGCACTAGTGGATGATAACAATGAAAAATATGTTTGGTCATTTTAAATTTGTTTAACCATATTGCAATGCAATGCATCATTGTGGTTATAGGTTTTGTGCACACCATAGATATTTTTTTTTTTTAAATAGCTCTTACAAAATTCAAACATGTTTTGGTAATTTTAAAATTAAACATACAATGTTATGTCACCTGTGTTCACACATTAGAGCATGTGTATATAGACACACTAAGATGGTTTTAGGTTTAATGCACACAATGAATCAACATTTTTAAAATTAGATTGTTCTAGGAAATTTGAAAATAATTTGGTAAAAAAATAAATTTAACCCTACAATGGTGTATCTTTTATATATATATATAACATGTTTTACATAATTTAATAAAGCTTTTATTTAATCCTATCATAGTGCACCTTGGATCTAATCAGAACAATGTGTTTATAGGCTTATAGTGCACTGCATCCATGTTTTTTTTTAAAACTGTTATGTTTTACAAAATTTGAATATGGGTGTTAGAAAACAGTGTAAATTACCATGTTTTGGAAACAGTATATATATATACTTTTTCCAAAAAACTAAATTAACTGTTTTTGAAGTGTTTTATTTCATATATATATATATATACTTTTTCCAAACAGTCTTGAAACAGCGGAATAAAAGCTGTATACTTTCCAACACTGACGAAGGAAAGTAAGATGTCATGAGATGACTAAAGCTTGAATTATGCCTTCTTGCGTAATCTTATGAGCTGTATATGTCTACGTATTTCGTTTAAAAAATGAAGTGATTTGTTCAAAAAGACACCGGTTTGCTACCCAAACAAGCAAGGCATCCAACGTACTCACTGGCTGTAATCGCCACTTTGTGAACAATGGAATAAACTCGCTTGCAATTTATCTAAGCCCTCAAGAAATCCCATGTGATGACGAATAACAAGTGTACAAAGCTTAGAATAACATCCTTTTGCACTGCTATATATATTTCTCATCTGTAACATCGCTCTCCATTGACAGTTACATCTCTTGTCATATTTGTCCGGGTGCTCAACAAATTAATACCATGGCACCCGAACTTGTGTCAAAGGTGGTCTCTTACTGCACATTTTCCTTTGATAAAAACGCAAGGCTGACAGGCCATTCTCCCGATTGCAGAGAGCGAGCCCTGATAAACTATGTTCGGCAAAATTCAGAGAAGGGAAATGCAGAGGCCGTGCTGAGCGCAATTGACAGTTTTACTGACCATTCTTGGATGCCAATATTAGGGAAGGAGAAGGGCCGTATTCTGGATGATGCAATGCAAACAATTTCTCCCGGAATGGCATTGGAGCTCGGAACTTATTGTGGGTATTCGGCCATTAGGATTGCTTCCAAGATGACTGAGCCTGACAGCAAGCTGGTTTCCATAGAAATGAACTCACATAACTTTGGCATTGCCAAAGAAATGATAGACCATGCAGGTGAAATCTTTAAAAATTTTAATATCAAATCTGTGCTGGATTTATATTGGTATTGTGCTCTTTTTATTTATTTTTAAAGCATCTCACATCTCTCTTAGCGCGCATATATATATAACAGTTAAGAATAAGAATAAATCAGTTAGTTATATATATAGAACAGTTAAGAATAAGAATAAATCAATTTTTTAGCAATGCTGTTCTATTATTTTTTAATATCAATGCAGTGAATGCTAATAAATTTATATTGTTTTATTCTCAAGTGATAGGTTTCATGAAAAGGAGTCTAATGTTATTTCATGTTGATTTGTCTTTCTCAGGACTGTCTTCAAAGGTGACTGTGCTAAAAGGAACACTGAGTGAACTGGATGATAAATTAGAGGACATCCTGACTGAAATGACAGCCTCTCACTTTGATTTCATTTTCATGGATCACTTCAAGCATTGCTATCTGCCAGACTTTCTGTTACTTGAAAAGAAAGGCATGCTCGGCAAAGGAACATGTATTGTTACAGACAGCGTAGGGTATCCCGAGGCTCAGAATTACCTCAATTACTTGAATCAACACCGTGAGGAATTGGAGAGTCAGGTATACATATCCAAGTGGAAGAGTTTGCTGCCATGCAAAATGACAGTGTCTACTTACATACATGAAGCAAACCTAGTAACTTAGTATACGATTTTGGAATGGAACCTGATAGGTCTTTCATAAGGTCAAAAAAATAATTCGGTACCATGAGTTATGAAGCTTTTGAAAACTCTAAGTACATTAGCAAATCATTTTGCCAATAATGTCTCCTTTATTTGCCTCAATGCTCTTTCCATCGGGTGGGCATGAAACACTGTGGAGTTGTATAAACTGTCTTAAATTACAATGCCTGAGTATAATAGTGAAATAAATTGTATGGTATATTTGTTCATCATAATTCTAACTCATTGTACAGTATGTTTGTTTATCATAACTTTAACCAATTTGTAATGCCCGAGTAGAATAGTGAAATAAATTGTATGGTATATTTGTTCATCATAACTCTAACTCATTGTATTTATGTTTGTTTATCATAACTTTAACCAATTTGTAGTAACTATTTTAGGTTTTTATGTTCAAATTCATCTCATCTTTTTGGTTAATTTTCTTTTTACTCCATTTACAATTATGTTCCATTTACAATTATGTTGGAAGTGATATACTCACTTTATTTATATTTTCAGGGGGAGAGGCTCTCGAGGCTCTCTACAGTTAGTATGGGAAAGGTGTTCATTTAACATAATTTTTTAAAATAATAATAGTAATAAAAATTTATATGAACTCCATTATATATAGAGAGCACCCACTATGGAGGAGATGTTCATGTAAAGTAATGTATTAAAGTAATAATAAATAATAAAAATTAAAATCTCTTAAGGTGCAAACCTATTTTAGAGTGCAAAACTTGAGGAAAGGTTAAAGGTTTATTTGATCCCTCTCAGCCCTTGTTAGATTATAGATTGTTAGATCTAGAGTTAATGTTAGATTTTGGTAGCTGGGTGGTACTTCTACATCTATTGAGCCTAGGAACGAGTCGGAGCAAAGTGATTCCATAAAGTGACTTTATAAAGTGATTTTATAAAGTGACTTTATAAAGCGATTTTATAAAGTCAAGTTGAGCCTTCTAATATTTAATAGATAAAAGTGACTTTGTGAAAAGTGGGTCACTTAAGTGATTTAAGTGAACTCAACGGATGATTAAGTAGTGACCATTGATCTCAAGGGAAGGTGAAGAGTTACTCAAGGGAGACCAAGGGTCAGAGGAGTTAATGAGTAATAAAAGGAACACTAGAGGAGAGATGGGGAGCACCTTTCAAGGAAAGTGAGAGAGGAAGTTGAAGAGACACAAATTCCTTATAGAGAGTCGAGCTAGAGGAAAGAGTAGCAACAAAAGGGAGAGGCATGAATCCCAATAAGGGAAGGAGGCATGCATCCCAAGTAATTTCAACATTAAAGGAGGGTTGTACAGCTAGAGTTGGGCACTAAAATTGAGGAAGCCTTTATGTTGAATATAGGCATGATTTTCAAGGCTCTAGTAGACAAAAATCCATACAGCAAGGTGTAGTCGTTAAGCAAAATAATCGTGGACTTTTCTGTTGTCAAAATAAGGTCGTACAATAAAATTGTACAACAGAAATGTGGACACTTATTTTGAGGTGGAAATCTAGTTCATTTTTTTAGGATCTTTGACATGAATTTCAAGGAGTTTTGTTGGTATTGTTTACTACTTATTGTTGTACATTTAATTTTGAAAATGATGTTGTTGTAAACACGGAAATTTCCTCCTAGCTCAATAAGAAAAATCTCTCCTAGACTCGTTTTCCCCTTGTGGTTTTTTTCCAGGGGCATTGGCCAAAACTTTCATGTGTTCAATGTGTGAATGTGGTTGTTGTTCATTTATATTTCCGTTGCTATATTTTTAGATTGCTTAGTCTCTTTTATTTACGCTCATAGTTAAAATAAATGCATGTGGTAACCTTGATTTATTGGTGAATATCTATAAGAGGTTGAAATATAGCATTGAATAAGTGTTTGAAATCAGATTTTCAACATGGTATCGAAGCTGGAGCTCTAAGGTTCAGTAGACTAGAGATTTGACACTTGATTTGCAGTGAGTGCACGGGGTTTTTTCTTGGAAGAATGAAGGGGAAGAGTTGAGTTTCAGTTGAGAAGGTCATGGATTCTGGCTTGAGGTTCAAAGATGATTGGATGGGGCAGCGAACTTTAGTCCATTGAAGGAGAGGATTGCATTGTTGTTGGAAGAACATGAGTTGTTGCATATTTTGCACCATACCGCCACTACACCTATTGTCATTCCTACATATCCTACTCAGTTGGATGCATATAACAAGAAGAATGTTAAGGATAAGAGATTAATATTGGACGCGGTCAAAGATCACCTCATTCTGCACATTTCAAGAAAGAACAATTTGTATAAAATGTGGGCATCTTTGACCAAGCTATACCAAAGTTTGAATGAGAATCGATAGATGGTATTGAGAGAGAAGCTAAAAAACATATAGATGATCGAGACTGAAAAAGTTTCCTCATATCTCACCAGAATCGCTCAAGTTCATGATGAGATTGACACAATTGGAGAGTTTATATCGGATGGAGAAATGGTCAGGACAACTCTGAATGGTTTTTCATAGAAGTGAAACACCTTTTTTAAAGGTGTTTCCTCGAGAGAGCACAATCCCAACTAGGAGAGATTTTGGGATGACTTAATACAGGAAGAGACTCATGAGTGTTGGATCATGTTGTCATTGATGCCAATGGTTTGATTGATTGATGTCAAATGATTGATTGATGTCAAAGTATTTATTGATTGATGATTGATGTAATATAATATGTATTGTCCTTGATGAGAATGCATAGATGAAGATAGATCAATGAGTTGTCATTGATACATGATGGATCGATGTGGTTTCATTGGTATATGATGCATTGTTGGCAAAATGTATAGATGTCTCATTATTGTCTTATCATGATTGATAAGGTGTACAAACGGATGAACTCCAAAGTGGTCCCCTTATGGTGAAAGCCCTCACGGGAAGATGCTTTACAGATTGAGTTATCCTAGAAGAAAGGTTGGAGAACCCATGCTTAATTGTGCAATAATGAGATGAAGGAAAGTGAATTTGTCAGGGAAAATATCCTATATGGATAGTTCTTGTCATGTCATTTCCGGTGGTATGTGGAACGTCACATAATTCCTCACGGTTAGAGAGTTATGGCCATGAGAAGTTGGAGACCCCAGGTTTGAGTAATGGACCCAAGTTTGTTTGATGGGTAACTATATGAGTCATGATATATTTTCAGATAATACTGTTCTATATGGATACTACATGTCATGCCATTTCTGGTGGTATGTAGAACGTCACATAAATCCTCACGGTTTGAGAGTTATGGCCTTACGAAGTTGGAGGACCCTCATATGTCATCTAGAAGCCCCAAAAGGTCAAAGTAATTAAAGTGGTTTAAGAGATTTTAAAAGGTAAATAATAAAGTGAAGTGATGAGTGTATTATAA
>ML778880.1:249330-277843 GCA_009831015.1 Picea engelmannii
GTCACATAATTCCTCACGGTTAGAGAGTTATGGCCATGAGAAGTTGGAGACCCCAGGTTTGGGTAATGGACCTAAGTTTGTTTGATGGGTAATGGTATGAGTTATGATATATTTTCAGATAATACTATTCTATATGGATATTATATGTCATTCCATTTCTGGTGGTATGTAGAACGTCACATAACTCCTCATGATTTGAGAGTTATGGCCTTACAAAGTTGGAGGACCCTCATATATCATCTAGAAGCCCCAAAAGGTCAAAGTAATCAAAGTGGTTTAAGAGATTTTAAAAGGTAAATAATAAAGAAAAGTGATGAGTGTATTATAATTCAAAGTGAATACAAAATAAATTATTTCAATAATAATTTTAATGGAGAAATTAGAAGTGGACCCAACCCTAAAATAAGGAAAGTGGGGCCAAGTGACCTAGAAGATGTTTTTAATGAAGCTACTTGGAGAGTATAAATAAGAGGCAAGGCTCTCTCATTTGAATCACACTTAAGCATATTGAATATCTATAGGTGTTTGAGGTTTACAAATTATATCTAAGCCGAAATTATGAGGAAAGTGAAGAAAAGAAGGCCGAAATGCAAGGAAGGATAAATTCTTTTGATGGTGTTTTCTAAGGTATGTTATTTTCAGGTCATCTCACCATTTTTGATATAACTTTTTTTCTATAATGATTCAGATCCTGAAATTTCTATTCAAGTGAGAAAAGATATCCAAGTATTTTTGGTTAAAAATCCATCTTGTGGGTCGTTGTATTTTGGGAGTTACACTCTATGGAAAATAGGGTTTGTGGCCAGTCCTGAAACTAGTCAAAATCAGGTGTTTCAGTTAAAAACGTCATAACTTCTTCATAACAGATCCAAATTCAGTGAGACAAAATGTGTTGGTTAGGGTATAGTCTGTAGTATGTTTTGTAATAGTTTCAGATCATTTCAGAAAACATTTTGTGTGGGGCACGCTCTACAAGGTCGCTCTCTAGAATACGACAGAATTCAGCAAGGTATGCCATTTTTGCTATAACTCCTTTTCTGAGAGGTTCCAAGTAGTGTCACTTGGGGGAATTTCATAAAACACACTGAAGAACATTGTGTATCAGTTTTAGATCTTTATACATTACAGGTTCAAATTTATGATTACTTCAAGTTAGGGTTGTTGACTAATCCAAAGCTAGGCATGTGAGACTAAGGAAAAGTTTGATGAAAATGCTAGTCTCTTGTTTTTAAAAGTTAAGGAAGGTTTGCAGGAATGTGATCATATACACTAGGTCTATTACAGAGCTACAAACTAGATTTGGATGATGAAATTGATGAGGGATTTTGGTTGAGGTACATGTTGAGTACATGGTTGAGACAAGTAGTTGATGAGTTGGCACATACATGAGGTGTATAGTTGATGATGTTGGTACATATTGATGAATCATTGTTGATGAGTGGTTGACACATTATTGGTATATACTTGGTACATGGTTGGATGCACTTGTTTATGGTACAGGTTGATTATAAGTTGTTTGGCACAGGTTGGTGCATGGTTGATGCTCTTGTTTATGCTACAGATTGATATTTGTTGAGGATTGTTGCCTCATCTCAGTTGGTGCTAAGAATGCAAGCTGAGTCTTTCATATAGAGCTGGTTCTCTTGTAGAGTTGTACTCTATTCAGTTGTTGCTGATAAACCCCANTCATTGTGGTGATGACTTGTTGATGATATATTGCTGATATATGTTGTTGATATGTGCTCACATCTAACTGGTTATAAATGACAACAATGGGTAATGAATAAATTTTGAATGTTAATTGATGAGTTTTTGTGCAAGAGGGAATTTTTGGGAAAAGAGCCCCACACTCATTCACCCCCCCACTAAGTGTGGTAGGTGTGTCCAACAATGAGGAGGATCTTTGTAGAAGACAGTCAAAGGGTGAGGAGAATGTTGCCCTCTTTTCGAAGAAGAAGAAAAAGAATACTATGGGAGGGGAGAAGTCTTCTCATGGTGAGAAGAAGGACATGAGTAAGGTGAGATGATATGCATGTCATGAGTTGGGACATTATGTAGGCCAATGTTCGAAAAAGAAAAATAATAAGCAGGAGCTAGAGGTGTCAACATCAATTGAGGTTGTTGAGTTCACAGAAAAGTTCGAGAAGGAGTTATCATTGATAGCTTGTATTGCAGGTATTGGCCACCTAAGGTGTACAAGAACTCTTGCATGGTTCTTGGACAGTGGGGCCTCTCATCACTTGACGAGGATAAGGTCTGTATTCCACAATTTTATAGAGATCAACTCAGGAAGCTATGTGGGGTGTAGGGTTAACACAACACATGTTCTAGTTGTGGAGGGAGTTGGAAGTGTTATATTCCAACTGGATTTAGGAGGATATCTTGAGTTGGATGAGGTTTTGTATGTTCCTGACCTACTGATGAACTTGATCTGCGTATCTTCTTTTGAGATAGATGGATTTGGGATTGTGTTCTCTCAAGGATTAGTGTACCTATATCCAGAGGGAATATATTATGACCCATGTGTGTTGCTTGGTGTTCGATATGAGAAATTGTATAGAGTGTTTGGTCAACCTGTAGTTGGATCCAGTGGGTGGTTGGAGCCTGATTCAGGTAGTAGTGAGGCTTCAAAGAGAGGACACTAGATGGATATTTCTTCACATAAGATATTAGTAGAGGTAGTTTGAGATGCTTCAATTTCAGAGGGAGCAGAGGCTTCTAGTGCAATGGGAGCGACTACAGTAGCAAAGGAAATGATGAGATTGGAGACAAATTTTGGTTGAGGTACCAGAAGTACCTCCCTCGCTAAGAGGGAGTGTTAGATTTTGGTAGATCGGTAGTACTTTTTCATCTATTGCACCTAGGAAGGAGTCTGAGAAAATAACTCTCTCTAGTGACTTTATGGCGTGATTTCATAAAGTGACTTTATAAAGAAAGTTGAGCCTTTTAATATTTAATAGGTAAAAGTGACTTTATGAAAAGTGGGTCACTTAAGTGATTTGAGTGAACTGAACGAAAGATTAAATCGAAATCATTGATCTCAAAAGAAGGTGAAGAGTCAGTCAAGGGAGACTAAGGGTCAGAGGAGTTACTCATTAATGAGTAATAAAAGGAACACTAGAGGAGATATGGGGAGAACCTTTTGAGGAGAGTGAGAGAGGAAGTTGAAGAGACACAAATTTGTAGAGAGTCAAGCTAGAGGAAAGAGTAGCAACAAAAGGGAGAGGCATGAATCCCAAGGAGGGAAGGAGGAAAACATCCCAAGTAATTTCAACATTAAAGGAGGGCCATACATCTAGAGTTGGGAACTGAAATTGACGCAGCCTTTCTACGGAAGATAGGAACAATTTTCAAGGCTCTACTAGAAAGAAATCCGTACAACAAGGTGTAGTTGTTAAGAAAAAAAAAATTGAGAACTTTTCTAGTATCAGAAGAAGGCCATACAATACAATCGTACAACAAAAATATGGGCACTTATTTCAAGGATGAAATCTAGTTCATTTTTTGAGGGTCTTTGAAACATATTTCGAGGAGGTCTATTGGTATTGTTTACTGATGCAGGAGCATCGCTCACTCATCAAGCGAGCCAGCGTGTGGAGCAGGAAAAGACAGCTGGACAAGCCAACAAACTTCTTTTTGAATTTCACTTTGATGTGGTTGCTCCAAACATTAAATGTATTGATTTGAAGAAGCGCACTTGTATTGTAAATGGACCTTGAGCCTTTAAGCTCTCGTCCTAAGTAGATAGGAAGGCATTTATTAGATTTAATGCTGTTAGATAGGAATTTATTATAGATTTGATAGCTTCAGATTTCGAGAGGGCAAACGGAATATAGGCACCCTCCTTTGTACATTGTAAGAGGAGCAGTTATCATTGAGAGCAAGCAGGGCAGAGCAGAGAACTTGTGTAGAACACCCATGTACAGATTGGATTAATAGAAGAGTCTTTGATTCAACTCCATGGTTTGTGTTGTTTCTCTGTGTTGATATTATGCTTATGAATGTTTGTTTCCTTTTTATGCATTTGCTTTTGAATATGCTGTGCATGTGATTTCAGAGGTTTACTGAAGTCTGAGATAGAGGAGAATGAGTTTCAATTGCTTCTCTGTCTGAGCCAGGAGATTCCTGCATAGAGTGCAGTCGAATTCATCCGCATAGAGTGCATTGATGAGGCTCAACAGTTAAACTCTCATTCTTGCTCGCCCGGAGTTGAATTGGGTTATTAGAGCCGTGTAGGGGAAGTGCAGGCCAAGGTTGGAGTCTCAGTAGTTTATCTGAGAAAATAAAGGCGGAGATTACTATTACCGGGAGTGCACAGAGTCCAGAAGATCCAACACTTAGAGAGTGGTTGGACGCCGAGCGCAAGGAGTGCGCCAACCTTCAGTTGAAGGAGTGGGAGGAATTAAGCTCAGGAGGGATAGTTTTGTGGTGAGCACTACGGGAACAAACCCAGGAGAAGTTCTGAACAGGGCGGAGCTTTAGAGCAGGAGAGATCCTCAAGAGGGAGAGTTGACGGATAGGGTTCGCAGAAGGAACTCGTGAAATCTCGCCGATTGTTGGATTGTGGAGAAGCTGTGGGGAAATTTAACCTGTGGACGTAGGAAGAATCCAAGTCCATCGGGGTTCGGCATTCGTAGTTTGACAAGGTGAGGCTCAGACTCGTTGAAGTCGCGAGTCGCGAATTCCCGAATTAACCAGAGTCGTTGATTTCCACGGGACAGGTGGCACGAGATCCCGGGAGGTCGGGATTCAACATTCGGGGTTTTGTGATGCAAAGGATTTTTGACCGGTGAAACCGCGATCCCGCGATTCCCGATCACACGAGAGAGGAAGTGACGTGGCAGCATGGGACCACGAGGTTTAGTGGAGGACAGGTGTCATCGAAGTTCGGGGTTCGGAGTTGAGGCGCAAGTGTATCATAGCATCGCAAGTGCCGATTTCCCGATAGGGAAATCCCCGACAGAGTGGAAGCGTTGACCCTTTGACCATTGGGGTTCGCGGTTTGAGTTGCATGTGAACTGTGTTCTCGAGTTTCGTGATACCGCGAAACCTGATCCCCCGAGAAACGAAGGGGAGATCGCCGAGGAGGTAGTTGTGGGTATTGAGAACTCCCGAGAGGAGTAGGAAGAGTCTCCGACTCTTCGGGCCTGTGAAAACAGAAGGTCCTGGTGAGAGCGGGTCCGACCGTGAGGGTAGAGTGGCCTTGCGTCATTTACTAGTTATTGGTGTACATTTAATGTTGAAAATGATGTTGTTGTAAACTCAGAAATTTCCTCCCACCTCAATAAGAAAAATCTCTCCTAGACTGGCTTTCCCCTTGTGGGTTTTTCTAGGGGCATTTCCCAGAAATTTCTTGTGTTCAATGTGTGAATGTGGTTATTGTTCATTTATATTTTCTAAAATTAGTTATTCTCTTGTATTTATGCTCATAGTTATCTGGTACCCTTGCTTTATTGGTGAATAACTATAGAAGGTTGAAATCTAGCATTGATAAGTGTTTGAAATCAGATTTTCAATAGTTACGATGGATCTATGGTGGTATAATTTTAGTTAAAACATATGATTTTAATAATATTTTTTTTATATTGATTTTTGTTTTGTTTTCAATTTTTAATATATTTAGATTAAAAATAAATCTATATTGATATATAAACAAATAAAAAATTATTAATTATTAATTAAAATGGATGCATTGTTTTTAAAAGATTTATTTAATATATTATAATTTTCCACTTTTTATTTTTTACAACTATAATATATGGTTTACAAGTATATATTAACATATTTAATATAGTTATAAATATTATAGATAGATAACATTATTTAATAATTTATCAATTGCATTTAGCTTAGTTAGTTAGGAGGAATGATTGTTATTTTATCCACTAGGTTTCAATTCAAGTCTTTTATATTTAAATTATTTTTTTATAGAATAGTGATACAACACTACCACATAATTTGTGATTTCTTATGAATTAGATTAAATCTATTTTAATCTTGGATTAAACTTTGTTATTATCATGAATTTGGGATGCTTAAAATATTTAAAATGAAAACTCAAAAAATCAAAATTTATGAAAGTTTTTTCCTTAAAAAATAAAAATAGTTGAAAGTGTATGTTTTCACAGTAAGTCATAATTGCATAAATGAACTATGTAGAGGTTTTGAAACGTCCAATATAATGAGTGAAGTGTCCCCTCTAAAAGTTGAACGCTTCAAAACCTCCTATACACTTCATTTCCACAAATATCCACTACAAACATATATATATATATATATATATATATATATAATCCATACATAATATTATTATTTTTATTTGTTATAAATATTATAAATTTGTTTTTATATATAAAATAAAAAAATATTTAATAACCAAACTTATTACTTTAAATTATTAGATATTATCTATTATAACATTTACTAAGGGATGGATAAAATTCCAACTATTATAAAATTACATTAATTCAATTAATAAAAAAAATATTATAATACTTTATATATAAAGTTACATTAATTCTACTATTAAAAAACAAAAAATATTATCATATTGTATTTAATTATAAATTAATTAAATTTATATACAAATTGATTATGATTAATAGTTTGTGGAAATATTGTGTAAGAAGTTTTTAGTGGATACTTCACTCGTCAGGTCATCAAGTATATTTGATTAAAAAATAATATACATTTATATCATGTACAATTAAATGGATAAAAATATATTGTGGTGATAATAATGAAATATTTTGAATAAAATAAGGTTAAATTAATATTATAGATATGAGTGTTTATTTTTTTTAATCATTTTTATCTGAGTATTTTTTTTTTAATTTTATTTAAAATTTTAATTTTTTTTTCACACGGAAACAATTTTACTATTATTTTATTAGGAATTAAGTGAAACTTTCAAATACACATGGATCAAAAGTCTAATGATCTCATCATAGTTCAAAAAGACTATACCCAGTTCTATTCATATTCTTGATTATCTTCATAGTGTGAAATGCATACAAAAAACATATTAACATAATTACAAAACATATCAATTATGTTTCTAACTAGATTTAGGAAGTCATAGAGTGTTCAATATTTAAAATATGTAGTAACTATCTACTTTGACTACATCTCCTTGTACAATTTCTTCATAAAAGAGTCATCCCGTAGGTTGCTTCAAAGCCTTCCTTGATAAAGTGTCTTCTTCTGAGTTGAATTTCCTGTGCACATGCATAAATTTGATTGCATCAAATTTATCTTTTAATATCTTGATTTTGTCTTTCCAGGAATTTAGATATAGCAAGTTCAAATTCGATTTGGCATTAATCCATTCAATGGCCACCTTTGAGTGTCCAGCTACCATTATCTTGTTAATGGATAATTTAGAAGAAAAAAGTAATAGACCCCATAAACCCAATAATTTTGCTTTCATATTGTTTCCTTTACCGCCAACAAAATGAACATTGAAAAAGTGGACTGAAGTGATTTTGAGGAAAATACCAATGCCACATAGATCATCAATAGTTGTGCCATCAAAGAATCCAATTGGAGTATCATCAAAGAAAACTGGATTGAGAATATATTTGAATTTGTCGTCTTCATAAATACCAGTGTGTTCTTTGATTGAGAGGAGGATTTTAGTGACTATCCTGGACTCATGTCTATGCCAATTCTCAAATAAAATTTTATTTCTTTATTTCCAGATGCCCCAAATCACCCAAAATGGAATATGTCACATCTTTGGGTATTGAATGAACCATAGCACCAAATTTTCTTCTAAAGAGGAACAACTCCAAGATTTCGGTATCTTTAGATAATTTAGAACATCTTTCCAAATGGTTTGTGTAGTTTCACAATGCACAAAGAGATGTGTGGTCGTCTCTTCATCTCTGAGACAAAGACTGTAAACTGATGGTCCAATACCTCCGCTTTTCCTAAAATTTACACCAATAAGAATACAATCTTTCAAACACAGCCACATAAAACAAATAATTTTACCTCGGATGTTTACTTTCCAAATAACCTTATACCACCATCTATTTTCATCCAAGAGATTTAAGAATCTAATGGATTGATACGCTAAATTTGTAGTTACAACACCCGTAGCTCTGTTCCAAGACCATACTACTCTGTAGCATTATAAGATAGTCGTTCCATTATGTCATCAGCTCGCCTGTCAAGCCAAGTTGATTGGCCTCGAACCAACTTGATTAGTTCCAATAACATTTGGGAAAGTCCCCTGTGCTAAGGAGAAAATATTTAAATTGTTTAGATGCTAGATTAAAGGACCTAGGAGTCTATAAGTAGAAATACTCTCGATGAAGGGATCCAACCCAAGTATAACACATTTACCACATCCAATCGACCAAGCCAACCACTTTTTAATGATGGAAAAATAATTCATGAAATTATTCCAAATGATTGAAGCTATCAGGTACCACTCCTCTCTGCACAGCCAAGATGTTATATCTATACCTTTTAAATATTTCTTGTTTAGTACCAAATTCCATGAACCTTTTTCCAAATAGACCTCTCCAACAAGACTTGTAAGCCAAGGATTGAGTGAACCAAAATAGATTTCTAATTCCCCATCCACCCATTAGTTTTGGCCTAGCAATATTTTACCATTTTGTCAAGTGAAAACTGATACGTTTTTTTGCTCATCTCCAAATGAAATTAGAAATGAGTTGTTGGATCCTCTTAAGAATATATGAAGGAATCTTAACAAGACTTAGCCAGTATTGAATAATGATTAAATTTACAATAAAATAATATTTAATTTATAATAAAAAATATAATATATTAAAAAATATTTATCATTAAAAACTATTATATTGATTCTAAAATTTATATCAAAATTATGTATAATATTTAGATTTTATAAGTCAAGTATTTTTGTTTTGACGTTGTACAGTTTTACCTTAAAAACATCTAACAGATATGATAAAAGAATATTTAATAAGTAAAAGGAAAATGAAAGAAAAGAATTTAAAATAGCATTTAAATAAATAATAAAAGGGGATAACATATCTAATATTTAGGCTCGTAATTTTGGTGGAGTTACATTAGTAAAAAAACATGTTTTACTTTATTGTGACAAATGTGTTGAGTGGAGACACAATATCCAAAAGTGTTCATTTATATAACTTTTTATGTGATTTTGATATTGCGTTAAATGGATAAGCATTGAAAGAATATTGTGGATCTTCTTTCATGCACTTGTTAAAAAAAAATTCATTTTAATGTTAATGGTAAACATTGGGGGTAAAATGGTACATAATAAAGTTATTTATTTAAATCATGAAATATAATTTAAGTTTTAAAAATATTAATTACAACAAATTAGTGTTAAATTTTATATTTAAAAATTATTTATATCACTTACATTTATGTTATGTTTTGTATTTTTATATAGATAAAATTTAAACTTTGGTGGTTATATTTTTTTAAGTACATAGTTTTAATTGTATTAATTATAATAAGGATAAAGTATACAAAATCCACATCATTATTGGCTTACCACCTGGGAAACTCGACCAAGTACAGTGGTATAAGACATCTATTCATGTAGTTTGAGAGAGATTATAAACTAAAACAAAACTAGTGATGGCATTTAACCAGTTCAGATACCTAATTGTCTTTATATAGTCAAGATAATGTCGCCTATAGAATAGATCTAAGATAAACAAAAGTATAAACATACTAGAATTTACTCTGGAGAACCCCCACTTGTCCCCTGAGGTGGCTAAAGAATTTGAGGTTGGGGGTTGTCGGGTGGCTGAAAAGCAACTTGTGAGCCTTGTGTAGGAGCCTGAATCTAATTTCCTTGAGTTGCAGTTGTACATGGTCCATTTGTAGGAGGATTTCCTTACACACCTCATCCCTTTCATGCATAATTTTGCATACAAACGTTTTGATGTGCCAATATAAGTCTATAGTCTTCCAATATTTGGTGCCTTGTGTTCTAGAACTGCATACATCAGGGACCAAACTACCAATTTTTGCGTCAAATTCCCAATCATGGAAGATATTCCATTCTAGGCAGACTTCATCCTCAACATTCTCCATTTCCTCGTGGATCTGAGGTGGGGTTAGCTCCCAGAATTCATTGGTCGCAGTTTGAGCATCCTGATGCACCTGTGTAGTTAGAGGTTTTGGACTATAATTTTGAGAGATGGAAGGGTTGGACTAGTTCTAACACCCTCAATGATAGCCACCATGGTAACCCCGGTTGGGCGACATTGCCAAATATGGGTTGATGGAGGTAAACATTAGGGAGGTCAGAGCCACCAACAAATGAAGGGGATTGCGAGTGTCTAGAGAAAAGTTTCCACAATGCGGGAGTCAGGTCCTCTCCTTTATCATGTTGGGAGTCCACAATAGCTAGGGAACGCCACAATGAAAAATGATCTCATGAATATTATCCATCCTTCCATAATCATAGAGTTGTGATCCCATGTGAACTACCCTCTCTTTGGTATCATTCAAACTAAAAGTGGTCAATATTATGATGAAGTTGAGGTATGGGTTGATGGAGGAGCACATACTTACCATACCAGAGAGTTAAAGATTACATTCACCACCCTCATCCTAGGCATCATTCATCAACTATCAGTTAAGTGTTTCATTACCTTGAACCACCTCTTGTATATTTAACAAGCTTAACACATGCTCAAATGGTTCAGAGTCAGATGTGTCCTACATCCCTATCACCCAATCCAGGGAGTTGCAGTCCCTAGCTGCGAAGTTAGAGAAGTTTTTCAATAAGGAATCTGACTGAGAGGAGTCCCACGACCTGTTGAGGATATCCTAGCTACCCAATATGCATGTATTTGTCATTCTATTTGCAACTTTGTTAGCTAACCGTTGAACATTGGAGGGTATGAGTATCAAAATTTCAGGGAGGAGAGATTTGAATCTTTCTATGATTGATTTGAGTCTCCATAATTTTGTTAATTTTCTCAAAGGATACCCTTGTTACAATTTTTTTAACATCTGGATGATTAGTTAGGAGTCCCCTTCCACCATTAATTTAGAGAATCCTTCCCTATTAGAAATCCTTAGACCATTCTCTAGGATTTATTTTTTATCGATATTGTTGTTGTTAGTGCTCATTTTGCCAGCATAGGTCCAGATGAGTTTTCCTTTTTCATCCTGAAAGACTCCTCCAAATCTAGGTGGTCATGGGTTCATTTTTGAGGCACCAACGAAGTTGAGTTTGGTGAATCTTAGGGCAGGGGGATGATCCAAAATGGATCCAAGAAGGAATACAAGAAAATTTTCTCGGAATCGAATGAAACCAGTGCCACTTTTTCCAGCTCATCGTGTTGATTCTGACCATATAAATGTTTTCACAAATGGACACTGTATGAGAGAGATATCACGTTCTGATCAATTTCCCAAAAAGACAAAAAGTCAAACTAGTCAATGTCAACAGGTTGTATTGTTGACGTCAGCAGTATGATAGGTGACGTCATGATGACATCAACATGACATGTGGTAGCACCAGGAGGTGACACATGTCACTAAGTTTTGTCATTTTAGGTTTGAGTTGGACCAGTACAGAATTGACATGTGGCAGTGTACAGATGACACGTGGTAGTTTGTACATGATGTGGCCCAATGATAGGATGACACGTAGCAGTACGGACGACATGTGGCTATATGGAAGATGATGTGGAAGTTGACTGGGAAGGTGACTTGGGAGTATGGTTGTTGACGTGGAACAACAAATGGTTGTAGGATGGTGACATGGAAGTTGATTGTGCATGCTGACTTTGCGCTAACTAGGTGTTGATTATACCATACAGATGAATCATAGGGTGACACATGGCCCAATCATAGGATGCCACATGGCACCCCAGATATTTCCAATGTTGGCTAAGGAAAAAAAAATTGGGTGACTTTGTCGGGCTCGAACCCTCGACCTCCGGGCACAGTCAACGGAATAACCAAATGTGCTAGCCACTTAGCTGAATTTATTGCTTTTGTAAACACATGATCGAATATTGTTTTGAGTTGAAAATTGGCGTAAGGTTAGGGCTAAGCCCCGGTCGAAGGGGGCCAGCATAGGGAAACTTGGTACCCCACGCGACTGGGAGCTACGAACCAGGAGCCAATCCAACAGTAGGGTGTGTGAGGGTCAAGGACCAGGCCACATGGCAATGCACGTGACCAGAGGTTTGGGTTGGATCAGAGGGATAGGGTTAGCGCCTAGCCCAGGGCCACATGGTGTGCTTGATATGACCAGGATCCCGGTAAAAATTGGGTTGCGCCCTGATTTTTTCCAAATATGGGTTTTTAACTATATATTAAATATTTTTATTGATTTTTATGTTGTTATTGGTGGATTTTAGCCATTATTGGAGGATTTGGAGCCCAATTTGAGGCCAGAGTTTGGGAGGAAGTTGGGAGGAGGATACCAACTCAAAATATATATAAACCAAGGGTTCCTAGTATCATTATGGAGGTTAATATTGATAGAATTATGATGATTTTATGAATCTTGAATCCATTTTTATGTAGGGAAGCCATTGAGGAAGACAACTTTGTGGGCCAATTATGGAAGCTACGCTCAACCATTTTCAGTTTCGTCAGTTGTGTTGGATTCTTGAGGTCGAGAAAAACACAGCCAGACCAGTTTGTAATATTTTTGACACTTTTTTGATGTACTTTTGAAACATTGAATAGAAATAAGAAAGCCTCACCCACTGATACAAAGGCTTGGAGGCGTAGGCAATATTGTCGAACTCCATTAGGTTCTTCTTATTTCATTAATTCCTAATTGGTAAATGAACACATGCTTAAAACTTAGCCAAGTCTTTAAAGATCAATTTCATATCAAGTGGTATCAAAGAAGGTTGACGGTTGGTTTTTGAGTTTGCATGATTACCAGAGAAAAGAAGAGTCATGGTGAAGGGGAGCTTGTAGAAGGGGATCATGATATTGGATCGAGAAAGAAGACTTCTCAAAGTGAGGAGATGTCATCTGAAGAAGGCATGTCTCAGAACGAGATAGAGTTTCAAAAGAATTTATTTTCCATGTTAGAGATGGTAAAGGTATTATATGATGATTACTTGGAACGGAAGAGGCCTTTCCAAGGGAAATCTTCCAAACAATACAAAAGTGAAGAAGGAGAGGATCCTCCTTAACCTCTTCCTTCACCTCCTTCTTCTCCACCAGCTTCTTCTTTTTCAAGTACAAGTTCAAAATCCACCACAAGAAAACATTCCCATAAACATAAACATGATATTCCTTTACTTACGCTTGATGTGAAATTTGAATTTCCCATGTATGATGGTGAAGTCAATGTTGAGAGGCTTGATAATTGGGTCAGACAGATGGAATTTTATTGCAGTGTGTAACAAATCAAGGATGAGGCAACTCAAATCAAGTTGGCATCACTTTGTCTTGCAGGCATAACACCCATCTAGTGGCAGAGTAAGTTGCAAAATGGCACGCAACAAGTTGGTAATGTATTTCCATCATGGCAAGATTTTGTTTTTGCACTTAGAAAGCAATTTTATCATTTGGGTTATAAAGAGAAGGCTTGAATTGAATGGAAAATTATTAAACTAAGAAAGGGACAAACGGTACAAGAATACACAAATGAATTTCATAAGATGGCATTAATGTTGAATATTCCATTACATACCCAAGAAACTCTTATGAAGTATATAGGAGGTTTACCTGCACATATTCGTAACACTGCATTTATGTTTGGACCCACTAATCTTGATGAGGTTTATGTTCAAGAAAAATTCATTGAAGTAGGGAAAACATGAGTTGGTGTGTTAGGGGAATTGTCTTCAAGGAAAGAGGACAAAAGGAAGGGGAATGGAAAGAAAAACCTTTCAGCGATAAGAAAGGAAGAGAATATCTCTTGTAAGCATTGCAAGAAAGAAGGGTGTGATGATGACCATTGATGGAAATTGCACCCAGAGAAGAGACCAAAGTGCTTCAAAGAAAGGAAAGGGAGGAAAACAGTTTCCACAACAACACGATCAACAGACTTGGGTATGATTCAGGTGATGAGACTAAAATCACAATAGTTGGTTTGACAGGTAACATTGGTGATGGATATGATTCTAGAAGTAAATTGTTTCACATAAGAGTCATAATGAAACATACTACGATAGATACATTGATAGATAGTGTATCTCAATATAACTTGGTTTCATAGGACGTGGTTAAACAATTGGGATTAAACACTAAGATGCATCATAAACCTCACTCACTTAAATGGATAAGCAACAATCATAAATTGCACATAACAAAGCAATGCACTTTAAGATTTGCAATTTCATCAAAGTTTTTGGATGAGGTAACGTGTGATATGGTGCCACTTAATGAATGTGGAATGGTCTTAGGAAGTCCTTATTTGTATGATCGTAAAGACATATTCTACATGGAACATAATCAATATAACTTAACTAAAGAAGAAAATGAATATGTTGTACATGCTCATCACTTAAAAGCAAATCAATCTCTTCAAATAATGGAACAATTAAGGAAGGAAACTTATGAAAACAATTTGTCTTAAGCATGAACATGAGATGGTTGTAGAATGGAAGTTCAATCATACTTTTCTTCAAGATAAGTTAATTTTGTGCAAGTACTTCAAACATATTAGCTCATTTGTAGTCATATTTCTGATGTTATCGCTGCTAATGTTTTCAACATGGATGGTAGTGTCTTCAGTAAGATGTGAAAGAGTACAAGTGGCTAAAAATATGCTTTCATTTGTCATGGTTTTCTTACAATTGATTATGATGAGACAAGTGCACAGGACATAGTTTAAAGACAAAGGACACATGGGGTGGCCTATCCCGCACTTGATGTTTGGTTAATACCCTTTTGGAGGACCAAAAGGTATTAGTGGGGAGGCATGATCTAAAATGGATCCAGGAAGGCCTAAAAATAAAAGTTTTTGGAATCGGATTATTATCACTGAAAAATCATCCGCAACATTGCACACAATGGTTAAGGAAAAATACCAATTCCAACAGCAATTAGTCCACCTACAACACCAAAATTCATCCAGAAGGAAAAAAAAACTATATAATTGGGTCAAAAATTGAAGTGCGCAAATTCACCAAAGGAGGCGCGTGCACAATGCGCAGGCCAACACAGTCCTCACATGCACTATGTTCAAGTGTCTACAAGAAAAGCCATGCACATCTATGAATGATGCATATATGGATCTTGGTGGCCCCTCAACTAGTTCTATTCCGACCCGCAACACAATTTTACACTCATATGTGAGCGAAATCTAGCTTGGGGGTTGGTCAAGAGCTAGAGGGTACCCTAAAAGGCCCTTTGTTCACACTATGAACCAATTACATTTTTCCATGAATGAATGCTATAAATAAGAGCCATGGGTGTGCTAAGAAACCAATATCTTCAAGGTATTGTTATGTTGCAAGAATTCTTCCTTGAGAATCCTCTTATCTTTTTTAAGCCTTCAAGCACCATTTCAATAGGCCATTCCACTCACCTCTTGAGGGAATAGGCATTGTTTTTCTTCACCAATTGTCATTTATTCCATTGTATGGAGAGAAGAGCTCTCAATTAGGGAAATCAAGATCCCTCCCAAGGAGGAAGAGGGGACTCATAAGTCCCTTCCTTTCTCTACGGTGATTTGCCAACTAATATATTGATCCATTGGTAGCAATATTTTGGTCATTGGTTGATTTTCATGGTTCTAAGTTTCTCAAGATTTCAAACATTTACTTTTTTGTTGTTTTTAGTTTTATTTCTTTGTTTTCATATGTGTTTGGTTTTTCTAACCCACTCACAAACTTTTGTCTTGTTTAGCAGGCTTATCTAAACATGAAAGTGTTGTTGTTTTGCTCACCCAAGTGACAAAACCAACACAATGGATTGGCAACCATACTGAGGATCGGTATCAAATTCCTCCATATTTGAGCCTTGATAGCACTTCATTTTCATTTTTTCATCTTCCAGGTACCAAAATTGGCCTAGCCCAGCCTACCAAAGTCAAAATTCAAAGTCGAGGAAGGAGAATTTCACTTGGAAATTTCTCCCCCGATGTGTGACAGGAAGTGTGTGGATTTTCATGCCCACAAACGTGCACTGTGTGCGAAACATGCCCCGTTACTCTACACATTTTGCGCCCTCTGTGCGCCTGTGAGAACTATTACCCACGCATAAGTCCAACTTTTCAAAATTGTAAGGGTTTTTTGAATGGTTTGAGGGCCCCTAACCTTTAGATTTTTATTTTCATGCACTTTGTAAGGAAAATACACTCCACTTAGAGTCCTTTATGATAATAAAGGTTAGCTAACATAGGCACTTAGGGGGTAAAAACAATCAATATTCTCCTCTTTTTCTTTATTTCTACATGGATGGCTCATTTGGTTTGTAAAATTTTAAGTTGAAGTTATTGCTTTCATACACAAATCACTTAAATTGGGACTAGAAGTTAACTTGTACCCTCAAGTATGCTATTCCCCCGCACCCTAGTGTGATATCGGGAATCCGAAAGGTGGTTAAAGGGACATTTCATCTCCCTTAAAAAAAAATTAGGACAGGACAAAGCCCCTCTAGGGTTCCTCTTAGTTTTTTGAGACCATCTTAAAGCTTTATAAGGGCCTATACATGCCCACATGTTTGCAATCTTAGGATAGTTTAGATCACAATGTAGGGAAGTTTAAATATCAAAGTAATGGGCCCATACTACAAATCTAGGATAGTTTCAAAGCTTTCTTAGTATATAAAACATTTTAGGGAGTTTAAAGGATTTCTAGGGACCCATATGTCCACATTGCTAGCTCTTTAGGGCTTTAAATATTCCACAAGGTTGTACCAATGACACATAGTAAGCTAGGTAAAGAATATTTTTAATCACCACAAGAAGTCCATATGTTGCAATCTCACACTTAACTTATTAAAACCTTTGCACATGTGTCACTTTCTTGCACACAAAGCCACTCCTCACACACATAATTTATATTAGAATAGTGGAGGTCGAAGTAGGTTTTATCTAAAGGAATTCCGAAAGATCCGACTACTTCTTTGGAAATTATGCACACCCATTAATTCAAACGAGGTTGTTCCATGACCCCAATCTCTCAGCCCACCACATCTAAAAAAAATCTAATAATGCACTAAATTTTCCTCCACATGAGGTGCCAAAAGAATTTTTTTAGTCTAGGTAGGATCTTGGGGGTAGGAATCCAAATAACCCCCCGTTATCAAGTTCTCACATTTTCAAACAATAGAAGTTGAGAAATAGGGAACTTTCAAATCCTCCAAGTCAAGTCTTCCTACACCACAAGGAAGGGAGATACCCGTGAAGGGTCAAAGGCTGAGGTCTGGTTGTTTTGCGCATCTCTCCTTGAGTCACCCAACTCTTGTGAGGGCATCCAGCCAATGACCCATTTATGAGGCTGAAAATCTAAATGCCTCACTTTGATGGAGGTACCTAGTGGCCAAAACTTAGGACATCTACCCAAGTGGCAATTGTGGGCTGCAATCACACCTTCATTAGATTTTATGTGGCTATTGGGAAATATCGCCATCTCTTTTGGGATATGTACCCTCTACCCCTCATTATAACTAATTATTTCAACCTTCACTAGTTCCTCTTCTAGTGGCTTTAGACCCCACTATTGAGTGCTATTGGAAGGCCCAGTGTTGATTTAGAGGAAGGACGATACATCTTTTAGGACACAAGAATTTTTTTTTTATTGTTCCCCCACACAGACAAAATCGACCTATCCACATGCTTGTTTATTTTACAGTCGATTTATGTATGATGTCCATTTGATTACATGCAATCATGAGTTATACTATTTTGTGAAGGTAAAAAATATACAAATCTCTTGTTCATTTATTTTCTCTCTTTTCACCATTTGTACACATTCACTTTGCTAGTCGGAAACCATAGGGGACCCGCAGAATCCCTGTCGTTCTTGGTTCTTGTAGAATCTCCCTCCTATTCTAGGAGGAGTCCCTAGTATTTCCAAGTCATCGACTCAACCATATCACACCCACATGAGTGCTACTATTTTGGTATCATATTTACTTGGTTCCACTTTGCTTGGTTCCAATTTTGAAGGTCATCCATCCATTCGTTATCCTTCACAAGGAGGCGAAGGTCAAACTTCTTCTCAAGGGAGAAGTACCACCCCACAAAATCCCTCTCAAGGGATAGGTCCATTACCTACTCACACAATGGATGGAGCTAATCCTCCTCCAAATATCTAATCTAGGTGGGTATCGGTGGCCAACCACCTATTCCACAGGCTCGAAAAACAATTTTCCACCTCAACAGTTTTTCGGGTTCCAAACTTTCGAGGCCGCTTTTAGGCTCTAAACGACGTTTTCTGGGGATTAGGGGCACAAGTGACTGCTAAAGGCATTGACCTGGGCTAGTCAAAAATCATTCTTCTCAGTTAAACCTTTCCAATGGTGTATCGAGCACCCCAAACGAAGATCGTATGCAAACGTTACGCCCCTGGGAAGTTGACGTATCAACTACTCTCATTGGGGCCCGCAAACCTTTTGGATTTTCATCTTCCAAGGTTAGGTTTTTGGATTTTACTTATGTTAAAAAGGCCTTTGGAGCCTCATTGTAACAATCATCTTCTTTCGAATGAGAGTAGTCATCACATCTATTCTCAGAGATAAGCTTCCACCATTCTAGCGAGTCTTTCGCTCTATATTTTTTAGAGTCTCTGTACATTTATTTCATTAATATAAATAATGTATTATTGTATTTCTATGTTTCTAGAAATATCTATGTGTATTTCATTGTAATATCTTTTCTTTCTTTTTGTTTTGAAAAATAATCTGGATCAGTGGTATCAGAGCAGGTTGCTCTTGATCGTTTTTTAGTACATGTCCCCGATGAGGTCCAAGTATAGAAAGTTGGGTCTTGAGCTTGTCTCTATTGAGTACAATCTCTCTCGCATGCCCAATAAGACCTCCATGGTGGAACAAAATAAAAATGACAAAGAAGACGATTCTATTAATTTGTTGCTCGATCAAGCTCTCACGTGACAGAGAGACGAAATGATTGAGAATTTTTCCCACATCCTTCAATGCATGCTGATAGCAGAAGGAACATCTTCATCAAGCAACCACTTTGGAGGAACCTCGCCTTTCAAGGTACAAGTCAATTTTGATATTCCTATATTTTAAGGACAAATAGATGCAGATGCCCTAGAAAAATGGTTAAATCTGCTAGAAGGTTATTTCTCTGTTCTTATTTCTCTGATAGGGAAAAGATCACCTTCGCACTCCTTAAGGCTCTCCCCCATGTCAAGCATTGGTGGGAAACTTGCAAGGAGAAAAGTTCCACAGAGGAGTCTCGAATATATGGGGTCGATCCCACTTTGGATTTTTTTTTTGATGTGGTAAAGGAACAACATTACCATATTGGCAACTATGAGGATGAGTAAATGAGATGGACCACATTGTGGAAAGAAAGGGGCTAAGAAGTTACAGAGTTCACCAATAACTTCCATACCTTGCACACCAAGATGGGTATTAAGGACTCCGAGTGAAATTTGATTATGAAATATCGTGGAGCTCTACACAGATACATCCAAACTGAAATGGATTTTCTTGACATCTCATCACTCGGTTCTTCTTATCGATATGTTGTTAACATCGAGAAGAAGTTTAAGCACCAGAACAAATGGGAGTTCGGGTCTGAAAATTCACAACAACCGAAGTATGATAAATACTGCCCTAACAAACAGTCTCCTGAAAACCATTCCAAGCCATAGGAAAAGAAGGGTCACAGAAAGACGAACAAGGACACCGAAAAATTGTGTGATTTCCACAAAATCCCCTGGAACAACACCGATGAATGTCTCTCAAAACAATCATTGGTGTCCAATATCAAATACAAGGAGTCGAACCCCGATTCATAATATGATTCTAAAAATACTGGTAAAAGATAGATCATCGACACAGACCCCACTGTTATTGTCCCCACCACGATAATTCAACCAGAATAACCAATAGATATTGAAGAGGGAGAGCACCTTTTTCATTCATAGATGTGGGTGAAGGGGACCCCACTGGATTTTATTATTGATAGCGGAATTCAGAAGAACCTCATTTTAGCAGAGGTCATCAAACAGTTGGGATTGTCGACAACACCACAACTGCAACCATGCAACATTGGGTGGCTTCATCAATGACGAGATCTTCATTTCAACCAGAAGTGTCGTTTGTCATACAACATCCATCCTTTCAAGGATGAGGTATTATGTGATGTTGCCCTGTTGGATGTCTGTGATGTTCTCTTGGGCTAGCCATAAATGTGGAAGCACCATGATATCTATGAGTCTCGATCCTGTAGTGTCATTGTTACTCTGGGGGTTCATCTCTACAGGATCCCAGAGGTAGTTCCAACTACTGTCCCACCTAAACAATTCTGCAAGGTAGTATCTCTTACTACAAAATTCAACTTCTTCACAATTTGTTCAAAAGGTGAACAGAAGGACACTACAACCACTACAACCTCACCCCAAGCACCTTCTATCCAACAGAAGAAGGTCAAAAAGGTTGCATCAAAGAAAAAATATTCCTTCTGCACATAGTCCTCTCATGTATCTTGACTTTTTGATCAGAATCATCCTCTCTAACAACACGTTCATGACAACCTTCCACAAACTGAGTAGCACGACATCTCTAGCAAGGAAAGCAACTCACGAAGATTCATATTCAGTGAACGCTTCCCTCTCTTCCTCGAGAAATCAACACAATGGATACCATTTATTCCTAAGGAGGGAGGATTAATCTAGGTGTATATCGATAGCCACCCACCTATTCCATGGGCTCAAAAAACAGTTTTCCATCTTGGCAGTTTTTCAGGTTCCAAACTTTCGGGCCTGTTTTGAGGCCCTAAATGACATTTTTTGAGGATTTGGGGTCGAGGTGATTGCCAAAAGCACCGATCTAAGTCAGTTGAAAATCACTCTTATCGGTTATAAATTTCCAATGGTGTATCGAGTGCCCCAAATGGAGATTGTATGAAAATGTTATGCTCTCGGGAAGTTGACGTATCAACTACCCCCATCGAGGCCCACAAACCTTTTGGATTTTCATCTTCCGGGGTTAGGGTTTTGGATTTTACTTATTTTAAAAAGGCCTTTGGAGCCTCATTGTAACAATCATCTTCTTATGAATGAGATTAACCTCACATCTCTTCTCAGAGATAAGCTTCCACCATTCTAGCGAGTCTTTCACTCTCGATTTTTTACAATCTTTGTACATTTCTTTCATTAATAGAAATCATGCATTACTGTATTTCTCTGTTTTTGGAAATATTTATGTGTATTTAATTGTAATATCTCTGCTTTCATTTCCTTCTAAAAAATAATCTGTATAAATCTCCCTATGTCATACTTGGCATCCCTCAACATTCTTGATTTGAGCAAACTCACAAATGATCCCATTTTACATGATCCAAGATGGCCTAATATGCCTACCAAACTACCTTCAACAATTCCAAAGTTTGAAGGAAAACTAGGGGAAGATCCCACCAACCATGTTATGACCTTCCACTTATGGTTCTCTTCAAACAACATCATGGATGATTCCATCCACTTGATTTTATTTCAAAGAACTCTCATGGGCCCATCAGCCAAATGGTATGTTGATGAAAAATCAGGGTCGCATGTGACCTTTGAATCATTAGCCAAGACCTTTTTGTCCTTTCTTCAACTACTAGTTCGTCATGATATTGGCTTGGAAATTCTCTCTGAGTTCAAAAAAACCATTGCTATCCATATAGACGACCACATCCATGACTGGCGTCGGTGACATAGTTTGTGTAAAGAAGAAACTACCAAAGAACAACGTCTTGATTGGTTTCTCAAATCACTTCTCTCTGTTATTTCCAGGGATGTAGCATCCACTTTTCCTCAGTCAAAAGAGGAGGCCATTAGTAATTCCCAACAGTTTGACCTCATCTATGCTCAGTCAGGTTACTTTTACATAGTATTTCTTGATGCACCTAGACCTGTACCATTTGTCCAGGACAAACCTGGGATGTCCCACGCTGCGGATGGGTTGATTGGTTGTATGACCCATCTCAACCCTTATGGCCACCCACCACCTCCTTATGGTGCACATCCATATCCACAACCATATGGAGGGATGTCTTATTACCCTCCTCCCACTCACCAACCATCATATCCTATTGCTACCCCTCCACCAATGGGTGTACCTTCACCTATACCCATGATGTGTCTGGTCTCTCAACCAAGTACAAGCTCACCTTCTACCTCCGCATACAATGTTAGTAGTAGTGGAAGTGATTCAAATTCCTACATGCCATATGTATCCTCTCCACAAAACAATCCATATTTTTCATTTCCTGGTCCTCCATATCCAGTTTATCCTTCACCAGGACAATCACATGCCAGCGTTAACGTTGTTCAACCCTATCCCATTCAAAAGCTTCAGAATTTTGAACAAATGAATAAGAAAAATATGTCCCATCCGCCGAATAATTACAAAAAGAAAGGGAAAAACCATAACAATAATAACCTGGGACCAGGAGGAAAGAACCCCCAACAAAACAATCTTTTTGGGGGAAACCAGAATCAAGGAATCCAAAACCCCTAAGGGGGCACCAATAACAATCAACGATGACAAGGGAAGAACAATAACCTCAAAACAAACTTCGCTTGTGCTCTATGTGGTGAGTATGGACATTGTACACACCACTACCCCAAAATTTCCAATTTCAAATGGATGAAAGAAACCATGAACACACAACGTCCTTAAGCGTCGCCTTCCCCTCAGAAAGCCCCACAACAGTATTTACAACTGCCACCTATGAATTTTTTGAAAAACCCTATTCCCCACCAAGGTGTGATGAGTACCCAACAGGAGGTCTAGCCAGCCCCACCACAAATGGGGCAGTATCAAAACCAAGGTCCCAATCAACCTGGAAATCTGGTCGATCATAATATCCTCCTTACCAATAAAGAAGAGATTCTTCTGCAAACACGTGGTCGTCAATACAGTGTTCCCCCTGAATCTACCCCAACCAACTTAGAAGTGGCTCCAGCTACAACCGGACAACCATTGATGGTTCCATGCCCTAACACTGAACCAAACCCCTGCATACCCTGTATGTTGTTATGATAGAACGTACATAACCCTCATGTTAGGGAAACCCATAACTACAGTCTAGTTGACGATTTAGCACAATCTCCTGCAACCATGTCTGTATTGGAGGTCCTCCAAACTTGTCCAACTCAGCAGAAATCCTTTCTTTCTGCCTTGGGGGTAGTCGACCCAGCTAATACTTGGCTCATCACCTTTTATCTAGATAGCAAAGAACCACACCTCTCTGCCCTGGTATATTTTCATATACCAGTTAAGATTCGTAACATCACAATTCATCGATGCATCATCGGAGAAGGTGCATCCACATGCATCATGTCTAAAGTAGTATGGAAGAATCTCAGCTCACCTGATCTAGTACCATATTCCATCACCCTAAGAGATTATGATGATCAACCATCATTCCTTGAAGGGCTCTTCCAAAATGTCCACGTAGAAATTGGGGGGAAAACCATCCTCATTGACATTGAAGTTATCGACGCCCCACTTAATTACAATATATTGTTCGAATGTAGCTACATGTATGTTATGAAGGTGGTAGCCTCTTCTACGTTTCACATGATGATGTTCCCCCAAAATGGGAAAATCATCACCATCGACCAACTTACACATTACGAGCATAATCATTCCTCCAACATTGATAACATTCTCCCCCTTGTCTGCACTAGCTCAGATGATTTTTTGGTCATCGACATGGGTCCCAGAATTTTCAAATACCCATCCTTGTTGGGGGCATATAATGGAGCACCACCTCTCCTACACCCTTTCGCACAAGTGTGTGTAGTATCTTCTAATGGAACATATCTCGGAGATAATAATCCTCCCACTGAGGCCCCTCCCCACATCAAAGTTGCACCAGTTAGAGAACTATTACCTCAGGAATTCCCTGAGAATCCCACTGCATCACTTATCCCATATTTTCCACCCCTCCATGGGAAAATCTCGGTTTGGGAGATAATCCCTCAAGCCATTACCCAAATTCCCTTTTTCTAACCCCGTCCTAGAGTCCAAGCATTTTCAGTCGATGCTACTCTTACCCTTCCAAACATGGTTCTTTCCATCCTTGCCTGGTATCTCCATCCACCCACGATTGTCCCTACACCATCTCTCCCTCCTCATACAAAGGGATTACCAATGAAGATCCCAGTACAGGATCCTACCACACCACCCCCACCCCCAACTAGTAGCAACACCACCACCACTGGGGGCAGACGAAAGAAGAATGATCCCATGGCTCCACTTCCTCCCCGAGCTCAAACTCCTTGCACACTATGAAAAAGAGAAGGACACCCCACTAATAGATGTCCTACTCTTCCCAAGTTATGCAATCTGATCCAACTCCCTAGAGAAACCACATTACTCTCCACTCCACCAGGTACATCCACTGCTACTATGGAGTCCCCAACCACATGCAATAAAGGGTTGCGAACCAAATTTTCTTGTGCCATCTTTTCAGAATATGATCACTACACTCATCATTTCCCAACTCTACCTCAATTTTGCCAAAAGTCAGCCACATTACCCCAAACATCTCGGCGAGATCTCTCTCAGTAACTCCCTACTAAGGCTCACATTACTAATATTCGATATATTTCATTGTCGGTCCCCGCGCGAACGGGTTACCATCCACAATATTGGGAAATTCACTTTATGTCCAGCAATCCCTCGCACCCTATACACGATATCCCATATACGTTCTCACCACTTGAGGAAAATAACACTTACCCATTGACAACTCCCCCTGTCACCTCCCAAGATCCCTTGTATTCTCGCATTTTTCACTGCGACGAAGATATCCTAGAGGAACTCACAACCCTCGATTTCCCATGGAATGCACTCCATCATAGAGAACTTTTCCTTTCATGGGATTCCTTTCACCCTCTTATTCAAGATTCCATGTGTGCAATCAAAACCAAGGATTTTATTCCTTTGGGGAATATAGACTAGTTCGACAACCCTATCCCTCCTCTAGATTCTTTTGAAGAAGGCAAGATGGCCAACATCTCCCCCACTATCAAAATTGACATTTCCATTAAACCAGGAATCATAGAATAGATCACCATTGGCACCACATGCTCCCCTGAAGAACTCATCTCTTACAAATATCTCTTTCAGGAATACCAGGATATTGTTTCCTAGTCATATATGGAGGTGCTCGACCTCAATCCGCCTATAGTCTAAAATCGAATCGACACTTGGACAGATGTCGCCCCTGTTCATCAAAAGAAACGCCCCCTTCACCCATCCAAATTTGTGGCTATCAAAGTTGAAATTGACAAGTTACGCATTGTCAAATTCATTTACCCCATTGCGTACACTTTGTGGGTCTCCAACCCCATCCCCGTTAACAAAAAAGAGGGTACTATTCATGTATGCATAGAATTTCGCAATCTCAACCATGCTTGTCCCAAAGACAACTTTCCAGCCCCTTTTATTGACCAAATAAATGATGACTATGCCAGCCACGAGGCATTGTCCTTTATGGATGGTTTCTCCGGCTACAATCAAATCCAAATCCATCCAGCAGATCAGTATAAAACCACTTTTACTACCCCTTGGGGTACCTTTGCTTATCGCGTCATGCCTATTGGACTAAAAAATGTCCGTGCTACGTTTCAATGAGCCATGACCTATGTTTTTCATGATCTTTCTCGCATCATCCTTGCTTATTTGGATGATCTCACTGATCGATCCAAAAATCGAACCCATCATCTCCATGACTTACGCATTGTTTTCCAATGATGTCGCCAATATAATATCTGCTTGAACCCCCTCAAGTGTGTGTTTTGCGTCACTGTCGGGTGTCTCCTTGGGTTCATTGTCTCCCAACACGACATCACAGTGGACCCCCTCAAGGTCTAAGCTATCACATAAATTCCAAGACCAAGGAAATTATGCCAACTACAAAGCCTACAAGGCAAAGCTAACTTTTTACGTCTCTTTTTCCTAGACTATGCCACTCATGCACATGGTTTCCTATGCCTACTGTGACATGATATCCCATTTCAATGGAAAAAACAATCTCAAACAACTTTTGATGATTTAAAATCTGCCTTATACACTTCTCCTTTGATTAGTACCCCATACTATGATCGTGATTACATCCTCTACTTGTTAGCCTCAGTTGTCTCAGTAGCAGGAGTCCTTGTCCAATTATGGGATGATGGGCGTGAACATGTCATTTACTACATTAGTAAGAACCTTTTAGGGCCACCCCTAAAGTATAATCATGATGAGAAACTTGCCTTATCATTTTTCCTCACAGTCCAAAAAATGTGACATTACATTCTACTTCAAACCCCCAAGGTCATAGCAGATTCCAACCCCATGTAGTACTTTCTTAGTCAACGAAATATTAATGGAAAATTTTCCTGATGGATCATTATCCTCAAGGAATACGATCTAGAGTTCTCAACTCCCAAAAGAAAGAAATCTCTTTTCTGTGCTGAACTCATTAAGACTTTTCCCTCGGATGCTAAAGATTCCCCCATCAATGAGGATTTTCTCAACGAACACCTCTTCTTCATCCCCTCTGATGACCCATGGTACAATGACCTTCTCGTCTACCTTTGTACATTGAATTTTGGATCTCATCTCTCTCAATATGATCGTTGACACATTCACCATCAGGCCCCTTGATACCTCCTCATCGGAGACATCCTCTATCGATGTGGGGTTGAAACCATTCTTCTACAATCTCTCGACTAAGCTGACAGAGTCTTAAATGACTGCCACAATGATGCTTGTGGTCGTTACCTCTTGGGTATGTCCACCACCCAAAAAACCATTCGAGCAAGGTACTTCTAGCCCATGTTGTTTCATGACTGCATCCACCTTGTCAAGTGATGCGACAAATGTCATCTTTATGTAAACAAAGCATGAGTGCCACCAGCTCTTCTACATCTAGTCATCACAGTCGTCCCCTTCTGTAAATGGGACATCGACTTCATGACTTGCCATCCTCCATCCAGTAATGGACACAAGTACATTGTCGTTCAATTTGATTACTTTACCAAATGGGCCGAAGCCATGCCCACATTTAACAACAATGCATTTTTTCTTCAACCACGTCATTAAATGCTTTGAAGTCCCACTACAGTTATTGTTCGATAATGGAAAACACTTTGATAATGATATCTTTGTAGAACTCTCCTCAAAGTTAGGATTCACCCATGAGTTTGCCTCCCGATACTACCCTCAATCCAACAGACAGGTCGAGGTTGTCAACAAAGTCCTCAAAACCATGCTACAACATACTGTCAACAAACATAAGACCATATGACATCATATGTTTTTTTCCACGTTATGGGCTTATCGCACGGCAGTCAAAACTGCCACTAGTTTTACACCATTCCACCTCGTCCATGGGATTGAAGACACCCTCCCGATTGAGTGGGATATATCCACGTTACGCAATGCCATTAAGCTATTACTTGACACTTCTCTAATGGATAAATGCTTGCTGACGTTAGAATCACTTGATGAAGATCATTGATCTTCATTACAAAACAATGAGGCAGCTAAAAATCGGTCCAAAGCCACTTTCGACCGCCATGTCAAACTTCGCTCATTCAACGAAGGTGATATCGTGTTAGCTTATGATATCACCCATGATACTCTCGGCCATGGGAAATTCGAGTCATTATGGCATAGAACCTACATCATCCAAATTTTCCTCACTAAAGGCACGTACATCTTGGCCTCTCCAGAAGGCTACCCTCTCAAAGAACCCATCAACGGTTTGTACTTAAAGAAGTTTTACACCTAAGTGTATCCCCCCTACCTTAGTTTTTTCTTTGAACACATTTGTAGACTTTTTAGTCTCCTTTTCTACCACCACTCCTCATGTCTGATCTATCATCCGTTTTATTGACAAATGCATCATCCATCATCTTACCACATCTGTTGCACTGACAGTGGTAGCAACTAGACCCATAATATTGCTTCTGCCACTTGGGGTCTCTATACTCCCTCACATATGCTTCTCCACTCTAGTGGCATATGTTTGGGCTCGACTACCAACAATCAAGTTGAATACAACATCATCATTGGTCTCCTAGCTGAGGCCATTCACCGCCACATTCGTCATCTTAGTGTTCTATTAGATTCCCAGCTTGTCGTCCTACAGCTCAACAATGTATATCATGTTCACGATCTTTTCCTCTTTCACAAATACCTGCAAGTTAGACTCATATCTCGTGAATTTGATTCAATCAAATTTACATATATTCCAAGACAACTCAATCAAGTAGCATATCACATGGATAACCCAGTATTATATTGGCATTTATCACATTAAACATCATTTTATACATAGCATCATACATTTGTCACAACACATAGAAAAGACATCATACATAAAAAAATAACACAGAACGACATGAATGATCCAAAATAT
>ML778880.1:277852-289766 GCA_009831015.1 Picea engelmannii
AATTTCACGTAGGCTCCTGAGTCCTCTCGCCCCTATGAGTACAAAAAATGGGTATCCAATACCCTATACAAAACAGGGCCCATAAACCCATATATATACAAACATACACACTCAAGGTGCACCCAGAGCTCCCCCCAGTTCCTCTATCGGTCAGAGGCACCCCACCAAATGGGGGCCCCACAAGTCTAGGAGGGAGCCAACCAGTCATCGCTTCCCCCGCCACTGCTACTCGATAGATCAGGGTCTGCCACTCTGTCGGTACTCCTACACACTGCTCTAGGACCTCCTCGTCCTAGATGTCAGCCCACATAACCTCAGGTACACCCTATAGAACCTGCTCGAAGTGTCGTCGTAGGTCCTCCAGCATCACCCTGGCATCTGCCTACAGTTCTCTCGCTGGTCCAGCACCAGAGTCATCTTGTCTCCTCCTTTGTCCAACCCTTGGCTCTACCAGTGTCAGTCGCACCAGCTCCCCACCGACCTCTAACTCTCATCCTCAGGGTCCCATATCTGCAAAACAACACCAAAGATAGTGTCAGCATCCATGTACATATATAATCGATTCTATCTATTAAAATCACAAACACATACCTCATTGATCCCATTCCTCCCCAGGAAGCAACATCATATCTAGATCATGGCAGTAGTCCATACCTTCATATGGATACCTCAGAATAACCTGTGGCATTTGGCGCCACACTCGAGCCACCATGTCCATGAAATAATGGCCACCCTCCCCACCTCCATGTCGAGCTAACACATGAGCCCACTACATTAGTCATGACTCTCGTCGCCCTGTGGGATCGAGAAGAATCCTCGAGCGCAACAGAGGCACCCTCTCTAAGAACCAAGCCACCATAATGGACCTGAAAGTGAAGTCACCAGATTTGGATCGCTGACACCAGTTCATTTGCCCCATCATCTTGGTGTGCATAAACACACCCCATGCAAACAGGTCCCCATCCAAGACCTGTTCCACTACCCTCAACTGACCAGCTAACCACCAGTGATTCATTGAGTCCCCAAGGATCTGTATATCCTCACCACCATAGTTGTGATGCACTCCATCAAGAGGTCATCAAAAGCCTAAATATGGATGACCAAAACCGACATAGGGTTTGACCCAGTGCAGTGGTGAGCCGCCAAGTCACTCACTCGGTCCTCCCCCGACAGCTAGAGTTCGATAGGAAGGGCCATCCCACAAAATGGGAGCCCCATTAAGAAATACACATCCTCTATGTCCAAGAATGTTAGCTTCTCCCCTCTAACAATGAAGTACTCCAGATCAGTTCTCCACATCTCGATCAAAAACTAAATCAGGAACTCCTGCAACCGTATCAGAGGGTAGTCAAAGAACTTGAGCAACCCGTAGGCTGTCAAGTATCTACACACACTCGGTTGCGCTCTCACCACCTCCCATAAAGATTCCCAGTCGCGATCTCTCCAGTGAACCAACATCATGATCTAGGAGTCTGTTGATCACCTACATCCACACATAAACACTTGATCAGCCTCACCATCCATCAAAAAGCATAAAAATATCAAAAAATTACAACCCCTTAGCCTTTCCCCCAGTGTGCGGCTTTCACCCAGACAGGTGCGCACATGTGTGCACCTATTCTTTTCACAGTTGCACACTAATGTGTAGTTGTCTGAGAAAAAACTGTGCATAAGTGCGCAGTTGTCATTCATACAGCCGCACATCTCATAGACGCCTGTCTACCCAACCCACACACCCACATGCGTGTTTGTGTCAAACATAGCCTCACTTTATGTGCGGAAAATTAAGTTATACCCACACACATATGCATAGGTATTCCTCCTTTTTTCGTGCACTGGTGGTCCCCTACCCAAAAAAACACCTGTACGACCCTCCGTACAGCCCCTACCTACATATTATGAAATTCATCAAATGTGGGATGTTAGGAGCACTAACCTGTCTCTCGCCACTCTCGAATCGGTAGCCTCGGGATCCCACAATCGTGAAATCACCTCACAACTATCTTGACATCTCAACAACGCTGACAGGTACAAATGAGGTGGCATTGTGGGTGCCCCATCCATATATAGTCCCTTTTGTCGAACTTCCATACTCTGTTATAGGATCCCAAATCCTCCGTTTTCCGATCCATTCTCAACCGTGGGATCCTGGTCCGACCATATACACATTCACATTCCCCATTCCCTAGGTCATGATATGCACTTGGCCCCAGAGGATAATTTTTCTCACGTCACATTTAGGAACGCATGCTCATGTTCAATTTTCTCAAATAGTTGTTATATGTTCTTTATCATCAGATATTGTTCACGTCGGGTATTTGTTTTTCATGTGTGCAAGTACTTGTTCCACAAGCTTACAACCCCTTCAGGTATATGTTCAACACTGGCATGTAATTATTCCCTCTATAAATCAATTTCATATCCCATTCATACCCTCTAATGTTTACCTTTAGGGTCCTTACATCCACCTCTGCAGTACCTTTACCACTGTCGAATTTGGGTACTGTCACCCGGTAGCACTCTCCCCCACATGAGTTGTCCCATTCATAATTCCCCTTGGAAACATGACACTCATGCTAATTTCACCCCTTAGGGATGGGAGTCCCTATAGTCTTATGCACCGAGAATGAACCCCATAGTTCTTCTCATCATATTGCTAACCTTCCCAATGGAATCCCAGGTCATATCATCTCGGTTCTATTGACTACACCTCTGCAGTTTCATTATCCTTCCACCTCATCCACCATCAGTTTTCCCATACAGATCGTCCTCCATCCATTTACCTAATACAGAAACCCACCCATGGGGCCCCCACCCTCCACCGGGTTTTTTTCACAAAATTGTTCCTTAGCAGGCCAAGCCATCTTTCACTAGTCCACTCGTTTTTGCATCTATATATTCAACCCAAATTTTTCTTTATTTCTTTGGTAATTGTAAAAAGCCTTTGTTTCAAGCATATACTTATCTTTTTCGTCGTCATCCTTGATGGCCTTCCTTTTCCTAGAAAATAAACCCATGTCGCTCTTGGTTGGGGTATCCACTCTCTTTTCATACTGACATCATTCACGAACCCCGAGTATCCCAAGTCCATGTACCCATGATCTATGAGTTTGTCCAGTTTGTTAGCCTCTGGCATATTTTAACCCCATATCTATTCATCCTGCTGACACTAGATCCAGTTTTACGGTTGCTGCCAATCATCCTTCAAAATTCCCCAACCAAGGGAAGTATTGAGTCTCTCAACATCTTGACTTCGTTCATGTTACCCATTAGTATCTGATATCACCTATTACTTAGTGGATTTCACGAAGCCCTTTGCTTCTTGGATTCATGTCTCCCTTCCTATTGACATCAACACAGTTTCCATAATCATGACAATATATTGACTCTCATTACGTTTTCAATGAGTCTCGGACGACATAGAGAGAATCATCATTTCTCTTTGATTCCGTTGACCCCCATAACATTCAAATTCAGCGAACTCTCATGTTACTATGGGTCTTATTATGCGACTATTGCAGTTGTTTCATACCAGCCAAAGACCTCTGAATTCATTAGGCCATCAATGCCTACGAGTCATTGAAAATTCTTACAGTCATCCTTACCTCACTTTAGAGGTCGTTCACCATTTAGAACTGTCATTCGTCATTATCAACCGCCCCCGAGGGCATTGTTGTTATCTACATCAACATACATATTCAATTACAGTCTCACATGTTGGTTTTATGATACAAGCATGAGGCATGCCCACCTCATTTGTACACATATTTTATTTTTTCTCACGTGATAAAGGTTTGGGTTGCACAGTTTTCCCTCTCCCTCTGGAAGATCACTCTTGCAATTCCTCTCTTCACTCTTCCTTACAATGGCACTCTAAAAAAAAGAAACATTGATGTATTTCGGCTATACGTATGCTCCTAAACTCACACATTAGGGGGCATCTGTTATCACTGAAAAATCGTCCGGAACATTGCACACAATGGTTAAGGAAAAATACCAATGCCAACAACAATTAGTCCACCTACATCACCAAAATTCATCCAGAAGGCAAAAGACTATATAATTGGGTAAAAAATTGAAGTGTGAAAATTCACCAAAGGAGGCACGTGCACAATGCACAACATGTGTCGGCCAAAACAACCCTCAACATGCACTATGCGCAAAATGGGCAATTATCTACAAGAAAATCTGCACACTTCTATGAACGGTGAATTTATGGATCTTATCGGCCCGTCAACCACTTCTAGTCCGACCTCCAACACAATTTGACACTCATATCTAAACGAAATATAGCATGGGGGTTGGTCAAGGGATAGAGGGTTCCCTAAAAGGCCCCTTGTCCACACTATGAATGAATTACATTTTTCCATGAATGAATGCTATAAATAAGAGCCATGGGTGTGCTAAGAAACCAAGATCTTCAAGGTATTGTTATGCTGCAAGAATTCTTCCTTGAAAATCCTCTTTTCCCTTTAAAGCCTTCAAGCACCATTGCAATAGGCCATTCCACTCACCTCTTGAGGGATTATGCATTTTTTTTCTTCACCGCTCGTCATTTCTTCCAGTGTATGGAGAGAAGAGCTCTCAATTAGGGAATTCAAGAGCCCTCCCAAGGAGGAAGAGTGGACTCATAAGTCCCTGCCTTTCTCTACAGTGTTTTGCCTACTAATATATTGATCCATTAGTATCAATATGTTGGTCATTGTTTGATTTTCATGGTTCTAAGTTTCTAAATCTTTCTAACATTTACTTCTTAGTTTTTTTTAGTTTTATTTCTTTGTTTTCATATGTGTTTGGTTTGCCTAACCCACTCACAAACTTCTGTCTTGTTTAGCAGGCTATGCAAGTGTTGTTGTTTTTCTCACCCAAGTGAAAAAACTAACACAACATGTACGAAACCAACTCCATTGCATCCTTCTCATCGCTCTGATTCCGACCATATAATGTTTTTCGCAAATGGACACCGTATGAAAAAGATATCACATTCTGATCGATTTCCCAAACAAGCAAAAAGTCAAACTGGTCAAAGTCAACAAGTCGTACTACTGAAATCAGTAGTATGACAAGTGATGTCAGCATGAAGTCATGATGAAGTCAGCAGGACACATGGAAACACCAGGAGGTGACATGTGTCACTAAGTTTTGGTGTTTTCAGGCTGAGTTGGACCAGTACGGAATTGACATGTGGTAGTGTACGAATGACACATGGCAATCCGTACATGACATGGCCCAATGAAAGGCTGACACATGGTAGTACAGACGACAGGTGGCTATATGAAGGATTACGTGGTAGTTTACTAGGAAGGTAACTTGGAAGTACAGATGATGATGTGGCACGACACATGGTTGTACGACGATGATGTGGCAGTTGACTATACATGCTGACTGTGCACTGACTAGGTGTTGACTGTACCGTACGAATGAATCATAGGGAGACATGTGGCCCAATCAGAGGGTGCCATGTGACACCCCGGATTTTTCCAATGTTGGCTAAGGAAAAACAAATTGGGTGACTTCGTCAAGCTTGAATGCCCGACCTCCAGGCATGGTCAATGGACTAACCACATGTGCTACCCACTTGGGTGAATTTAGTGCTTGTGTAAACACATGTCCGAATATTGTTTTGAGTTGAAAATTAGCATAAGGTTAGCACTAATCCCTAGTCGAAGGGCGCTAGTGCAAGGCCACTTGGCACTCCACACGATCGAGAGCTACAAACCAGGATTCAGGCTAGCAGTAGGGCGTGTGAGGGTTAAGGACCAGGCCACATGGCCATGCACGCGACCAGAGGTTTGGGCTAGATCAAAGGGCTAGGGTCAACGCCTAGCCCAAGGCCACATGGTGTGCTCCATATGACTAGGAGCCCGAGAAAAAGGGGGATGCACCCTGATATTTTCCAAATATGGGTTTTTAACTATATATTAAATATTTTTATTGTTTTTTATGTTGTTATTGGTGGATTTTAGCCATTATTGGAGGATCTGGAGCTGAATTTGAGGCAAGATTTTGGGACGAAGTTGGGAGGAGGATACCAACTCAAAATCTATATAAAACAGGGGTTCTTAGAAGCATTAGGGAGGTTAATATTGACAAAACGATGATGATTTTTTGAAGCTTGAAGCCATTTTTATGCAGGGAAGCCATTGAGGAAGCGAACTTTGTAAGCCAATTCTAGAAGCTACACTCAACCTTTTTTAGTGTCGTCAGTTGTGTTGGATTCTTGAGGTAGAGAAGAACACAATCATATTAGTTTGTAATCCTTTTGACACTTTTCTAATTTAATTTTGAAGCATTGAAGAGAAATACGAAATCCTCACCCACTGAGACAAAGGCTTGGAGACGTAGGCAATCTTCTCGAAATTCGTTAACAACTTTGTTGTTATGGTTTGTTGTTCTTTATGCTTGTATTATGATATGAATTTCCTTACGATGGCTGATATAATATCTCATTAGGTTCTTCTTCTTTCATTAATTCCTAATTGGTAAATGAACACATGTTTAAAACTTAACCAAGTCTTTAAAGATCAATTTTGGATCAGGGGAGGCAACCAACGATCTGGAAGTGTGTGATGGGCATTTTGGACCACCTGGATCAAGAGGAAGTTTCTTGGATCAAGGTCAAGGGCTCATAAGGTGTTTCTCTCTTTGAAATTTCTATTCCAATTTTGTTATGTCCAAGGGTGAATAAGGATGGTTTCATTGATAGCTTTCTTTATTTTGAGCCAAGCATCATTATCTTCCATCTTCTCCATATTGAATATGCAATTGTTCCTTTCTTTACATGTTTCCAATAGTGTGAACTCTAGGATAATTTTCCATGCTCTTTTTATGGTGGGGTTGTTTCATATACCATGATTCCATCTTTCAATGGTGTCTCTTATGCTGATTCTATTATGGTCAGATCTTCAAAATATAAGTGTTACTTGATCCCAAAGAGTTGTCACATAAGAGAAAGAATTAAAGTGATGCTCCATTATTTTGGCTTGAGTTTTACACATGTGGCAGTAGAAAGGTCCCAAGAATCCATGTTTGGAGAGGTTGTCCCAAATGAGTGTTTTCCCTTTGGTCTGTAGCAAAATAAAGGTTGAGACCTTTGGCCATAGGCATTGCTACCATATTTTCCCCTGGATTTCCTAGTGAGGCAGATTTAAATGATCTGCAACAATGTTGTAAGATTCTTTTACTGAGAATTTATGACTTGGAGGATGACCCCATCTATGTTTGTTAGGTTGATTATTGATTTTGATATTTTGAGAAGTTAGATCCTCCCAGAATAATTCCCAATCTAGAGGTTCAAGGGGCAAGATCCATTGATATTTAGGGAGCCAAGTTCTCCATTATTTATCCGAGCCTAATGGATTTTGATAATGGGAAAGTTAATATTTGTTTTATTTTAACATAAACGATCTCATGAAGGTCATCTATTTAACTTTGTTTGAAAATTTGTTGTTAGGCATCATCCCAGAAGAGGCCTAATTTCCCATTCCTTATTTCCCAAAAGTAGTGTCACTATAAGAGAGCTCGATTATGCCATGCCACATTCTGGATTGAGGAACTTGAGGTTGAAATTTCCATGTGAATTGAGTTGGATGTGGTAGATTAATAACACACTTGTGTTTCCAGAGTCGTCCACATAGCATATGAGTGTTGTTAATCTAACACCACCATGTTTTGGCTCCTAGGATGGAACTCAACATTTTTGGATCTTGCAAGCCTAGGCCTCCTACAAGTTTAGGAAGACAAATAATTGAACATGAAACTAGAGCCCATTTCTTGTGCTCCTTGTTACCTCCCTAAAGGAAGGTTATGTACATATTGTGAACATCTTTAAGAATATATTTGGGGGTTTCCAAGACTAAGAATATATTTCGGGGAGGCTTTATTCCCTCATCAAGTCTATCTTATCATCACTTCCAATATTTTAGTGTTCGGTGATGCTAGCTCCCATTAGAATCATGAATAAAGTGGTAAGAGGTATTTGGAAATTCTTGTGGAAATGGGGTTTAAAAAATACCAAGAAGTTCCATTTAGTTAATTACTACACAATTAGATATCCAAACTTAATGTGGTCCTAAGAATTAGAGATCAAACATGGATGGACTCTTCCCATTCACACAACATGCCATATCACATGTTGTGCGAATGGGAAGAGTCCATGTGGATTCTGCCCATTCGCACAGAGTTCCCAGTGTTGTACAATACCTTCCATCCCCAAAAAAAATTAATTTTAGATTCAATTTATATATTGAACCTTTTGTAATTGTCAAACATGTACATATAGACTCTTAGTTAAGTAGTTAGTGTTTCAGGATAAATTTGTAAGTGCAAACACAAACCGATCTCCCTAGATCCACCTGGATATAGAACAAAGCAGGACAAAATAATACACTTTCCCTAGATCTAGCCTATTGAATGAACTAAGAGATAAGGATCATAGACATACCTTATGAACTCTTTCCTTAGGTCTCTATTGTTCCAATCTTTGCTTCAACACTCTTGTGTTGTTCAGGTCACAACAGTACAAACTAATCGAAGTAAAGGCAGATTAATATATTCAATAGCTAGTCTATACATATGATTAAGGAGTTATGTAATAAAGTGACATCATCTTTATGGGAAAGGGACATATTACTGTATTGAATTAATTGAAAGTGAAACTTACAACCTGAGCCTTGATGTCGTAGGTCTCCTTTCGATGGCTCCTAGCTCTGACGCACACACTTGCTCATGCATGAAGAAAATCAACCACTTTTGATGACCTTGCTGGTGTCTTTAGCTGTTGTAGCATCAGTCCTTCATACATGCTTTCAATAATTATCCAATCAATATCTTGCTAGTTTGCTTCTAACCTTTTCCATAAGAATTCCCCTCAATATATAGGAGAGATTAGATTAGTTACTTGGATAGGAATGATCCCAATATATCTGGAATGCCAGCACCTGAACAACCATTCGAAGCCAACTCATGCTTCTAGAAGATTCCCTTCTAGAAGGTTCGAGATTTTATCCTTTTTCCCTTCTTTAGATGATGTTCGCACCCTGACAGTTAGGTACAGTGCGAACCCCTCGCACTCCAACTTAATTCAGCCTACGAGAATCAGGCATTCTCGCAGGCAAATATACAGGTATCCTGCGAACGTCCCTTAAAAGCATGATTTCTGGAAGAAGGCAAATGTAACTTTTCTCAAGAAAATGTTCTTAGTTAAGAGATTGATTTTCCACCATCATAACATCATCATGATGACCAAAATTGTGGATAACAAAATGCCCCCCAAAGTCTGAGAGTGGAATCAGTGACAGTCGATAGACTTTGTAAGCTGCATGTGTGTGTCAAGAACCAAGAGCGCATCTAATCGAAAACCTCCAAACATCCAAGCATCAATAGAATATCATATGTATCCCTTTTGAGGTAAGCATTCCCATGTTCATATCATAGACTGATGATATCATAAACAAAGGTCACGACCACCAATCATACACTGTGGATCCATGCCGTCACAATATAGCATAGCCACTTGAATACACTGTGGATCTATGCGACAAATTTTTAATCAAGATGACATAGCCACGAAACATACACAGTGGATCTATGTGTCGCAAAACATACATAATCCATCGCAACCTGGATCACTTAAGACAATATCCAGGGTCTTCAACCTCATCACCCAAAGTACAAATCTAACCATGTGATTACATGTGTTGAAGTCGAACATGGTAGAAACCACTTGATTACCAGCCATTGATGTAACCGTTAACAAGTGAGAGGGAAATCACCATTGATGTCAATGAATCCCAAGGTACTAAAGTACAATCCATCGACTGTGAATAAATGATTTGATGTCGAACACCCGACGGAATCTTTCGATCAGGGGTCAATGATGTAAACCCACTGTCGAAAGCGAGGAAACTTGCCATTGAGGCATGCAAGCTCCAAGGTACTGAATGATTTCTATGTCTTAATTCTGGATAATGTGTTGATGTCGACGAAACAAGACTCGTCACAGGAGGGCCTTGATGTATCCCCCATCAATGACACGAAATGAGTAACAGAGTTTGAAAGTGAAACAGAGCATGTAGCAATTGGACTTTGGACACAGGGAAGGCCGACACGAAGAGAATGGATAAATGCAGATGGTCGACGCAAATAGAGGTTTTAGACGGACTTCTCTTGAACATATGAATGACATGACCAATGATTTGGCAACATTGACTCAAAGACGACGCATGGAAAGACCTTGATATCAAATCGAATGAGAGACAAATGGATTACCCAAAACGGCTTCGAATAATGAATAGGGGGTGTCATGTTCAAGAGCGACAGTTACTGCCAATTAATACAAAGATAAAACATATCCCTTTCCCAAATTTTCCCCCACCATTTTTGGCAAGTACCTCTTTATTTTTATGCAAGCTTGAAGAGGATCACATATGCTTGTAAATGTAAGCTCATCCTTCGAACGAGTCCCTCGGAGTATGTTTAACGAACCCTAAGAAGGAGTGGTTCGTTCCCATCACGGGTCTGTCAATGTTTGTTTAACGAGTCCAGAGATAGAAAACTCGAAGGTTTTTCAAGATTATAGATTTTGGAAAAACACTTAAAAGAGAACTCTCTCAGTTCCTTTTTCGTAAAGTAGTCTGATGAGACCGAAAAAGGGTTAAACTATCGTTCGAAAGACGCATACCTCAAATACTTTATCGAGCATGAAAATAGCAAGGTCGCTCAGCAATCTTTTCATGTTTAGAGAGTCTGAAAAGAGATTAAAGAGGACTCCAGGGGGTTCCTTTTTCGTATAACCTTTACGAGTTCGAAAAAGTGATAAAAGTATACTCGGTTACATTCTCATTAATTTACGAGCACGAGAAAGAACAAAGACTAAGCTCGGTAACTTATTCTCATGTATTTACGAGCATGAGAAAGAACAAAGACTAAGCTCGGGATTGTTTTTATTTTTTACGCAATCTTTAAAACAAAACAAAACTATGCTTGGGATAGATTTTAATTTTTACACAAGCTTAAAAACTAAACAAAACTATGTTTGGACCTGGTTTCATTTTTACACAAGCTTGAACCAGAGGAAACTGTGCTTGAGGTAAGTGGTTTTATTTTTACACAAGCTTGAACCATAGAAAACTATGCTTGCGACTTCCCAACGCATGGTTGGTACTTAGCCCCCAGCTTAAGAAGCTAGTGGCTCTACTTCAACATGAAGTCCAGAGGCTGAGGCAAATTCCCCCCAAGCTTTGTGTCATCCAACTGCAAAGGAGAATGAAATGAAGCTTAAAATACTAGACGAAGGACTTGACTCAAACAGAGAGGGGGAAAACTATTTCATTTTTTAATGAGCTTGACATAGAAACAAGAATTATGCTCGTAACCTCTGTTTCATTTTTTAACGAGGTTGCCACAGAGACGCAAAAACTATCCTCATAAGCAGTTTCATTTTTGAACGAGCTTGAAATCAAAAAACCATGCTCAAGTCTGGTTTCATTTTTTAGCGAGCTTGAAATCAGAAAATCATGCTCAAAAGACCTCTGTTTCATTTTTTAACGAGGTTGCCTCAGAGACACAAAAAAATATCCTCGGAACCTCTATTTCATTTTTTAACGAGGTTGCCACAGAGACGCAAAACTATCCTCAGAACCTCTGTTTCATTTTTTAACGAGGTTTCCACAGAGACGCAAAACTATCCTCAGAACCTCTGTTTCATTTTTTAACGAGGTTGCCACAGAGACGCAAAACTATCCTCGGAACCTCTGTTTCATTTTTTAATGAGGTTGCCACAGAGATGCAAAACTATCCTCAGAACCTCTGTTTCATTTTTTAACGAGGTTGCCACAAAGACGCAAAACTATCCTCAGAACCTCTGTTTGATCATAGATTCCAAGAGGACAATGCTCCGGAATGACACCATGTC
>ML778880.1:292402-302456 GCA_009831015.1 Picea engelmannii
CTCGTGTAAAGAACCTAGAAAGATAGGCCACTAAGGTTACCACCAACAACAATAAATCCTGGGGGGACAGTCGACAGTCTGATCCACACGCAAGGGCAGGGTATCTAGCCCGAAATCAACTCAAAAGGCTTCCACTCATCATTTTGGGTATACCTCCGAGTGATCCCCGTAATACGTGCAATCTCTACACTGATGTCAACAAAGTAGGGTGTGTAACTCTGCCAACATCAATGCGACCTAGTGCTTGACCCTTGTGTGAGAAGGGCTTCCCAGGACAAAATGTAGTAAGTGGATTTAACTCTCCCTATCACAAGATACTATGTTTGTTTGCAGCTTTGGAAAGTTATCTTTCACACCTATTCCAAAGCCCTACAACTAATCTAATGTAGGTTTGCTACCAGAAAAGATAAAAATATCTAATCAATTTTTATAAGTGCTTTATTTTATGGCTGTTGTTACTCAAAAGGAAGATGGTGTGGATAATATGGTGTTTTGACCGACTCGAAAATTATGCAAAGATATGAAGATGCAATCGTTCATTTCGATGAAAGCTATGCTACGAGAAGGATAAAACATTTATCATTCCCATATGCACAATGTCCCAAAATATATTAAACTCATCAATATCAATCATGCAATTTCGCTGCTTCAAATGCAAAGATGCCCCCAATCTAATATAAAGCAAGAAATTAAATCTTTTTGTTTCAAAAATTTCACTAAAAGCAATAATGAACTTTCTTAAAAAAAAGAAACCCAAACTAAAAGTTTTCTTTTAAAGCGAACTATTCAGAAGGAATCTGATCTTTCCCTAAATAATTCTAAAGAAAACACATGCTTTGTAATTGAAAGACACTCAAAGAAAGAGACTAATCCTTCAGAACCAAACAAAGCAAAGATGGCTAAAAGAAACTCAAAGGATGTCAAGTAGACTGTAAATAGATCAATATAGGCTCTAAAAGTTCAATCTAGCTGTTCAAAGCAAAACTGGGCATCAAAAAATGATAATACCCAATCCAAAACAATTTCACAAACAAGTTCGCAGGCTAGCAGTATATTACAGTGCAAGAATTAGGTATTCTCGCAGGCTAGACATTGGTAGGCTGCGAGGTGTTCGCACTGGACTGAACACCAGGGTGCGAACTCAAGTGATTCTCGCAGGATACTAACGAGTGCAGTGCGAGAATGGTAAACAAGCAAAATTTTGAAAAAGGACAAAATTTCTAAGAGAACTTTCAGATCCAGAGAGTATTGATAGATCTCCCATAGACTCAAAGACCATAAAACAAGCAATCAAAGCAAGGGAAACTAGACTAACTAGGAAACAATCTGTTCCCTAGGGGAGTCGCCAATTTTGTTTCAGGATTAATCCGTAAGTGCGGACATAAACTGATCTCCCTAGATCCACCTGGATCTAGAACAAAGCAGGACAGAATAATACACTTTCCCTAGATCTAGCCTATTGAATGAACTAAGAGATAAGGATCATAGACATACCTTATGAACGCTTTCCTTAGGTCTCTGTTGTTCCAAGCTTTGCTTCAACGCTCTTGTGCCGTTCAGGTCACAACAGTACAAACTAATCGAAGTAAAGGCAGATTAATATATTCAATAGCTAGTCTATACATATGATCAAGGAGTTATGTAATAAAGTGACATCATCTTTATGGGAAAGGGACATATTACTGTATTGAATTAATTGAAAGTGAAAATTACAACCTGAGCCTTGATGTCGTAGGTCTCCTTTCGATGGCTCCTAGCTCTGACACACACACTTTCTCATGCATGAATAAAATCAACCACTTTTGATGACCTTGCTGGTGTCTTTAGCTGCTGTAGCATCAGTCCTTCATACAGGCTTTCAATAATTCTCCAATCAATATCTTGCTAGTTTTCTTCTAACCTTTTCCATAAGCATTCCCCTCAATATATAGGAGAGATTAGATTAGTTACTTGGATAGGAATGATCCCAAGATATCTGGAATGCCAGCACCTGAACAACCATTCGAAGCCAACTCATGCTTCTAGAAGATTCCCTTCTAGAAGGTTCGAGATTTTATCATTTTTCCCTTCTTTAGATGATGTTCGCACCCTGACAGTTAGGTACAGTGCGAACCCCTCGCACTCCATCTTAATGTAGCCTGCGATAATCAAGCATTCTCGCAGGCAGATATACAGGTAGCCTGCGAACGTCCCTTAAAAGCATGATTTCTAGAAGAAGGCAAATGTAACTTTTCTCAGGAAAGTGTTCTTAGTGAAGAGCTTGATTTTCCATCATCATAACATCATCATGATGACCAAAATTGTGGATAACAGTTAGTATTTTATTAGCTAATGTAATTAAATTTTTTAAATTTATCTAAAGTTAGAGTCAAATGTACTTGTTAATTTGCTACTTATGTTGTGTTTGAGTTATGGATGGTCTATTTTTTTAGTATAATAATAGCTAAATCACTAGATTTATTTGTAAATTTTAAATTTGGAATGAACTACTTAGTGTTTTAGTTTTTGTTTATCTTTACTTATAGTACATAAATAGAATGCAAAGATTAAAGTTGTTCATTTGGTGATGCATAATAGAATGTCTACACACATTCCTTAGTAACAACAATTTTATTTTTTTAATTGTAACTAGGAGATTTAATATTAATAAAAAAGAATACATGAATGCTATAGAGCATGTACATCAAGGTCTGTTTCAAAAGTGACATATAATAACTAAATAACAAACTATGTACTAGCATATAACAAAGCCTTATTATATCAAAGGAAAATTTTCCCAAAATTTTTGAGTGGTATAGATTCTACAAGATACACCTAGTATAATAGGAACATAGAAAAATGTATAATTTTTGTCCTCTTCTTCCATTGTTAGGTTGACTGGGTCCAACTTTGGTTTTTTTATTTCCATGTTGTATATAAGTTGATGCACAGTCTCATCTTCATGTGATCCCCCATAATTTTAATTTACAAACTACGCCTAATTCAAGGCCTCAAATTGGTCTCCCTTGTTCATATTGATAACTAGATTCCAAGGCACATTACATTCAACCTCTACAATGACTATTTGTCTCTTACATTGGACAAGAGTGGTCATAATTGTTACAACATGAGTGACTGTTTATTGTTTGTTTTCATGAATTTTGGTTGGAGATGAAACTATTGGTTTTTTGTTTGTTTGAATAGAATCTTCATGATTTCATAACACCCTTGTAATCTCCTTCAACTCCCTATAATGCATAATAATTCAATTAAAATGAGGGACTTCTTACCACTTGAAAGTAATATAATCATTGAGTTACACAAATACGTTGCAAATCCCTTTATTCCAATGAAGAGATCAAAAAGTGCACCAATACGCCAAGCCAAAGGATCTTGGAAAAATTCATAGAGTGGAAAGAGGGAAATACTCTACCCAAAGAGATAACAAAGAAATCAAAAGAACCTGGAGCGTACTTATAAAACAAAACCTTTTAAATGTTACGACTTTCACTATTTCTACCGGAAAATGCATGGATGAGCTTTAACCTAGGATTTTATTCTTATCTAAAAACTTTATAAATTGAAACGTTGTCTTGAAATGGCTTTCATGGCTACAATAACCATTGTAGCCTCGGGTTTTTTTCGACTCTTTTTCCATATTCAGATTCATATATATATGGACATATTACGAACAACAAATCAGACCAAACCATGTTTTAACATCGGTGCAAATGATATTGTTCTATGAGATATTGGAGGACAATTGTTTACTCTGCGTAGAGTCTATAACATAGATTATGCACGGACTCCGTCTAGATTTCCTGCAGATTTCATATGGACTTCATGGAATTCGGAAAAAGTTTCACATGGTCTATGTCCAATTGAAAACACTCTTGGAACTATATTAGAAAACACTCTTGGAACTATTTCTTTAAAAATTCATTAAACATAATAAAGAAAAAATATAAAAAAGTATTCAATTAGATAAGACTAGAAAAATTCTGAGAAACTTTTGTCTCCTATAATAAACTTGGACAATCCTAAAGACCTCAAAATATTTTCAAGTTATTATCTTATATGATAAATCTTGAAGTGCATGCCTATGTGGTTTTAAAAGCTTCTATTTTCTCCTTCCTAAACTAGTGGATGTTCTTCTATTTCCATTTTCCATGCAAAGTCCAAGAGGCTTTGAATTACTTAAAATATGTACAAAATCTTCTAAGAGCACTAGAACAAACATTACTATGTTATTCATTTTCATGATCAATGTGTCTTGTGTAAACATCTTTTCATTATACTTAGACCTACCTACCTTGGTTGTCATGGAACATCATTAACATTTTGGCTTCTCCTCTGATTAGGTTTCTCGGTTTTGATTCTATTTAATCCTTCGCAATTCTTGACTAATTTTTACACACACTAAAAAGGTTAAAAAAACACAAAAAAAAACAAAATTACAACTAACAAATTAAAATTTATATTAAAAAACTTTAAAAATTAAAATCCAAATATAAAATTTTATAATTAAAAAAAATATATCTATCTATCTATCTATCTATCTATCTATCTATCTATATATATATATATATAATGGGTGGGGACGATGCTTGGGCTTGGCCTGCAGGGGTGTTGGGGCGATGTCGGGAATCACCCCAGCTCCCTACGTGGGCTAGGCCCAGGTTTGTAACGACCATGAAACCTGAATCTAAACATGACCCACATATGAGACCGAAGTGATACTTGACATCACCCCACTTCTTATATGTATGTAACTATATATAGTTATATATATAATTATATATAATATAACTATAACTATATATATTATATAGTTATATAATATATAACTATGCTATGTGATATATATATATAATTATTTATGCAGTTTTTAATTTTTTTTTAATGAATTTTTGTATTTTAAATGTTTTTTAATATAAAGTTTTATCTTAGGGAGTTTTAATATTTTTTTAATTTAGATTTTTTTTAAATATTTTTTTGAATTTTGTTTTTTTAGTTTTCTTTAATATTTTTTTAGTTTTTTTCTTGTTTTTTTTTAATGTTTCAATGGATTTTTTTTCAATTCTTTTTAGTTTTTTTTTCCATTTTTTTAATACATTTTTTTAAATGAGTTTTTTTCTTCATTACAAAAAATGTGAAGATTTTCTTCTTTCTATTTTATTTTTATTTTTTAATGTAAATTAAAAAATATGTTAGTAAATCAATTTTCAAGTGACCATTTAAGATCCAATTTTATGTTTTTTATTTGCATAGGGATTTGTTGTCAAGGCCACAGTTTCAATTAAGTCGTAATTAGCTATAATATTAACGTTTAGAAAAAACATTTTTCTTTAGGTATCGTCATTTTTTTATTTAGGTGTTAATTTTAAGGTTTTTTTAAGCAAGTATTTGATTTTTTAAGGTCGTGCTTGAAAAAAGTTGTAATTTTGACCCGCTTAGAAAAAATGGTCCTTCCAATAGCATCACTTTTTGATTTGGGGGTTGATTTAAGTTTTTTCTGAGAAACTGTTTGATTTTTTAAGGCCGTTCTTGAAAAAAGTTGTAGTTTTGACCCAGTTAGAAAAAATGGTGCTACCAGTAGCATCACTTTTTGATTTGGGGGCTGATTTTCATGTTTTCTATGCAAAAATATGGGTTTTAAGGGCTAGAGTTCTCATTTTGAGGTCGCATTTCTCGTTACGTTGGTAATTGTGTTGAGTGAGGAAAGTTGTGTTGAGGGTTGGAAGGACGACACGAGATAGGAGTGAGTCTTTAATCAGCTACCAAACTTCATCGTGAATGATTGGCCAACAATGGTGGAAGAAGTTTGGTGTAAGTCGTCTAGACCTGGGGATTTTCTAGATAGTGTATATTTGATTGTCTGGTTCACTTCCTCAATAGAAATTGGTCGGGGATAAGATTCATTTTTTTTTGTCGAAACCAGAGAAAGAATATGTTGTGTGATCTTATTGATGGATGCAGATCTGTTCAGCCATGGTTCCAAGAGAATATCTTTGAAGTAATTAACCAATTCCTTCTCCATTCCAACATGGCCCATTATGATGTGCCCCTAATCATTTTACAACCTGGTGATTCGGTTTATATGACACCTTTGTATCATATATTTGTGAAAAAAATTGAATTCCCCCCCCCTCCTTTAACCATTGTGCTCTCAATTTTTGACACCAGAGGATTTCCACCTATGTGTGTCTTTCTTCAAGTTACCTTTTTATATTTTGTTCTTCCTCCTGAAGGATTTTTTTATCTTCCATGCATTATTATTTTCCTTTGGATGTCTTCCATCCCTTTCTCAAGAAATTATTTCCTCTAGAATATGTTACTAAAATCATATTTGTTCCATATTTTGACTTTCTCCTTAAACTTTTTAAGTTTTTGCTGAAATTTGAACATCATCATGTCATGCCTTACCGTTGACTCATTCAACCATTTGGGAGCATTTTCCTGGAATTCCGAGCTAAGAAGATAGAACTTTCCAAATCTAAATGGTTTTCTCCACGGGGAACCTGAGACATCCATCTAGAGTTGGATCGACCAGTGATTAGATCTGGACCGAGGGAGGATGCTTGCTTCTATGATTAGATCCTCCATCATTAATGAATCTGATATGAGTAATTTGTCTAATTTGCAAGCTACTTGATGCAATCCATAACGACGGTTCAACTAGGTGTAAGTTCCATTAATGGTGAGAATATCTACCAAGTGAATATCGTCAATAACCTTTTGGAGGCCTTTACTATTATTTTCCATCCTTCTGATGCCACCTCTTTTCTCATCGAGGGAGAGGATAATATTAAAGTCTCCCCCAAAATACAGTGTCTATTCCCTATGATTGTAATTAAGGCCCAGAGACTATGGAGAAAAGATTCATTTTATGTTGTTTGTTGCGGTCCATAAGCATTGGTAATCACCCCTTCCTTATTTGATCCAATGGCTCTATAATTGGCTGTGATGGCCCATCTTGTTGAGATGAAATTGTCCAAAATGATCATAGTTGGATTCCATAGGATTGTAATCCCACCTGATGATCCTATGGGTTCATTGTACATTAACTAACTCTGTCGCCAACATCTTGTGAGAATGCCTGCGACTGATTCCTGTGTGCATTTTGTCTCCTGAAGGAGAAAAATATCCGAAGATTCTACCATTATATTGTGTCAGAGAACCCTATACTTTGTTCTTCCATTTAAGCCTATGAAATTCCATAAGATTATCTTCATGAGTTGGATGGAGGGGGGAGAGAGAGAGAGAGAGAGAGAGAGAGAGAGAGAGAGAGAGAGAAAGAATCCCTATGTGAGCTTTTGAATCTTCCTAGAATTTATCATAAAAGAACCCACTTCATGAATGAGTTATTATGTGGATTTTTTACCTCTCGTTTTGCTTTCCTTTGATGATTTTTAGACCTCCTTTCTTGGATCTTCATGAATTCCTAAATTTCCAGTTGAACTAGAGGTTGCCTCCACCGTGGAATTCTTGTACACTTTATTCACTTTGCATAATTTCTCCAGAGGGATGGTTTGAAATTCTTTCTTATGGTATGCCTCCTCCATCTTATCCAAATCAATATCCTCCAATTAATTTTCATCCAGAAACATATCAGTATCCCCACCATCCTTCAAACCAAGTTTTCAAATTGAGGGAAAGGGGTTGTGCCGTGGAGGATTTGTTCTAGGATGGGAAATAGGGATTATTTATCTTTCCCACGGGAGTTTTCAGGATTGAAAAAATTGTGGGTTTCTTCTACCTCTTAGGAATCTGGAAGTTGGATAAGGATATTGAAGGAGTTATTGGTGACCGGTGGGTTTGAGGGACCTGGGGAATATTTCTTCTGGGGGTTTCTTTTTTTTTCGAGGACCTAAGTGAAATTGTCTTTGGATTTCTCTAAGGAATTTACAGGGTCTTTCAGGGGGGAATTTAGGGGAAAATTCCTGAACAAATGGCCATGTTCATGACACTTTCGACATCTGAAAGGAATGTGGTCATAATCAATGTTTTGAACCTATTTTTTATCTCATAATTCTAGGGTTATCGAACCAAGAAGAGGATTAGAAATATTCATGTAAACACAAATTCTCGTGATCTAAAAATGAAGAAGACTTGTATTCTTGAAAATATTTGCAAGTAAAATTTATGTGTTAAAATGAAAATGGATCAACTTTGCAACACAACTTTAATATAATTTATTCATTCAAGATGCATATAAACAACAACAATAACAGTGAACAGAAAACACATAACACAACAAATGATAAAGGAGTTCACCCCTCTCTTGTGCTACATCTCCTGTTCCATCTTCCAATGGATCATTTGTATTATTTTCTCAAAGTGATCAAAAATTTTCTTTACAATGCTCAAAATTCCAAATAGACTGCTCCAATGGCTTTAGAACGTCCAAAAACCCCTCGCTGGGATTTTTTGGCACCTCGTTTGGCCAAAAATTGAAGAAGATAGGCTTCCTGGAAGTCCCCCTTCAAACTTGTTGTCTTTGCATCTACAAATTGCACCCTTTTTGGCTCAACCTAGCCCACACACATATTTAAGCATTAAAACTTAGCACCGGACGCAACCGTGCAAACCATGCAAACTGTAGGATGGTTACGGGCACACCTAGCCCCTAACTGCTAATGCTATGGTCGTATGACCCATATGACCACGCACAAACACAAACATAGGCCCCCGTTTCCACAAGACAATAGTTAAAGGACAAGTGGTGAGTCGTTTGTATAACCATTGAAACCAAAATACAAACCAAATCACGCCAATACATAACAAACTCAAACTTAAATAAATATGAAACCATATATGTAACAAGGATTATGGTGTGGCACATTGGCAATGCAAACTTTTTAAAGGTTTTATTCATGGGTGGAGGTCACGGGGTCGAACCCGGTGGACTCCAATAAATTTTTATACAAGCAACCAATAACATGGTGCCACGTGGCAGCCCATGACCGGGCCACATGGCACCGTACAACCAACAAAATACTGCCAAATGTCGCAATGTAATTCATCCAAATATGCCAACTGTCTTCCACTCATCCCTGCCACATGTCGTATGGACTACCACGTCAACATCCGTAGGGACTATATGGACTGTATAGTCAGCATCCCTTTTTTTTTGCCTGTTTGTCATTTTGAACAGAATGTGATATCTCTCGCTCCCGACGTCTGTTTGAACCCAAATGAGTTGAGTTGGGTTCATAACAACGAGGCCTATGTTCCCGTTCGATTTGAAGTGATTCTGAGAACTTTGAAATTTTGAGCAAAATTTGATCCCCTGGATCACACCTTCCCATTGGAAAGGTTTTGGACCTCCAAAAGACTATTTTCAGTCTATCTAAAGATGAGGGTATAGCTCCCTCACCTTTCCAACCTCAATCCACTTGGATTTTCTTGGATTTGTACCTTTAAGACGAACTCGAAGATACTCCACATTTCCTCTTTTTGAAGTTTGCATTCTCCTGTCAAGGATTGTGTCTTCATGCAGTTCTGTAATATATTCTAGGGAAAAATCATCTATAGAAGGAATATGAACATTCTCTCCTTGATCATCAATCAAAGGAGGCTCATACAATTTCAAATTCTCAACATTAACAACTGCATACATTTGCATATAAGGAGGCAAGTCTAAACGAAAGGCATTGTTACCAATCTTGTCGATAATCTTGAAAGGACCATATCGAATTGGTTTCAATTTTTTACCTTCTCCTTTAAGCCTCTCCTTACTGATGTAAAGCCAAACTTCATCTCCAACTTGGAAACTGTGATCAACACGATGCTTGTCATGTATCGTCTTGTACTTGGCTTGACTCTTTTCCAACTGCTCTTGCACCATTTGATGTATCGACTATATTTGTTCAATGAAATTTTTTGCCCTATCAATGTCATATTGACCATCAATAGCAATATCCTTCCCTAAGATAAAATCTAAAGGAGATTTGGGCAAATAGCCAAAACATGCTTCAAATGGCGACGTTTGAGTTGAAGAGTGATTAGCTCGATTGTAAGCATGCTGAATGTAGTGTAAATGCTCATCCCAAAGTTTAGGATGCTTGCTGCA
>ML778880.1:306388-342194 GCA_009831015.1 Picea engelmannii
AAGAAGACTTGTATTCTTGAAAATATTTGCAAGTAAAATTTATGTGTTAAAATGAAAATGGATCAACTTTGCAACACAACTTTAATAGAATTTACTCATTCAAGATGCATATAAACAACAACAATAACAGTGAACAGAAAACATATAACATAGAAAATGATAAAGGAGTTCACCCCTCTCTTGGGCTACATCTCCTGGTCCAGCTTCCAATGGATCATTTGTATTATTTTCTCCAATGGCTTCAAAACGTCCAAAAACCCCTAGCTGGGCTTTTTTGGCACCTCGTTTGGCCAAAAATTGAAGAAGATAGGCTTCCTGGAAGTCCCCCTTCAAACTTGTTGTCTCTGCATCTACAAATTGCACCCTTGTTGGCTCAACCTAGCCCACATGCATATTTAAGCATTAAAACTTAGCAACGAACGCAACCATGCAAACCGTGCAAACTGTAGGACGATTACGGGTGTGTCTAGCCCCTAACCGCCAGGGCTATGGTCGTATGACCCATATGACCACATGCAAATGCAAACATAGGCCCCCATTTCCACAAGACAATAGTTAAAGGACAAGTGGCAGGTCGTTTGTATAACCGTTGAAACCAAAATACAAACCAAATTGTGCCAATACATAACAAACTCAAACTTAAATAAATGTGAAACCATATATATAACAAGGGTTATGGTGTGGCACGTTGGAAATGCAAACTTTGCAAAGGTTGTATTCATGGGTGGAGGTCACGGGGTCAAACCCGATGGACTCCAATAAAGTTTTATACAAGCAACCAATAACGTGGTGCCACATGGCAGCACATGACTGGGCCCCGTGGCACCGTACAACCAACCAAATACTGCCACGTGTCGCAGTTTCATTCATCCACATCTGCCAACTGTCTTCCACTCATCCCTACCATGTGTCATACGGATTGCCATGTCAACAGCCGTACGGACTGTATGGACTGTACAGTCAGCATCCCTTTTTTTTTTGCCTGTTTGTCATTTTGAACAGAACGTGATATCTCTCACTCCTGATGTCTGTTTGAACCCAAACGAGTTGCGTTGGGTTCGTAACGACGAGGCCTACACTCCCGTTTGATTTGAAGCAATTCTAAGCACTTTGAATTTTTGAGCAAAATTTAATCCCCTGGATCATCTAGCATAAGAGGTGTACCATCTTTTTTGGGTATCTTTCACTACTTTTAGATAGAAGCCTAGGGTATTACCAATTCCAGCAAGAATTTGTCTGAGCTAGAATTATTGTGGTTAGGAGTAAAGACAAATCCATACTGGAGCATGTGAGAAATCATCTATTTCTAGGCTAAAGTGCTCCATCCTGTATTGGAGATACAGACTTGCTAAGTTGAAGAAATATGGACCACCCTCGAAATGTTTTTCTTGTCCTCTAGATTTTGGAAGATGGCTATGAAGAAACCCTTAGAGCCTAGTTGCAAGTCATAGTGGCCCTTGGGATTCCACCAATTCTTGATCCATTTGGTTAGGTGCTTCTGTGAGGGCCAGAGTCCTACAAATTTTCCAATCAGGGCATGCTCCTTCATGTATTATATCTTCTCTGCTACTCTTGTGGAACTCACCAAATATTTTAGTGATGAAGTGGCTTGATAGATGCATTTACCCAGCTCCCATATGCGAGTCACTTTTGGGTGGAAGGATTTTTCCTCAACATTCATGGCTTTACCTCTCTGTAGTTCTTCCTAATACAGTTGATCTCTCATATGTGGTGGTGGATCAAAGGTTGTCTATGAGCCTCAAATGCCTAAAGAGTCATTTAGTGTTGTGTCTCGGTAGGAGGGGGATTTTTGCCCCTCAACCTCTGCCATTGCTGAAATATCAGAGTGATTGTAAGGGAAAGATCATAGAAGAGGGTATAAGGGATAGGACTATATGCAGAAACCCTAGCGAGCTGATATCATCCAAACCCTACTGCCTCATCCTTGAAATTCCCATTTTCCTCCCTAGGTATCCCATATTACCCCCTAGGAACACTAGATTCCATACCCCTTAGAAAAGAGTTGTCCTCAATGCTTTTTGTGAGGAATTAGAACCATATACTAGGTGTTGGTGTGATTTTATAGAAAAGGAAGGAAAATTAGAAAAATTTGTGGTTGTATCAAAGCTACATACAAATGGGGTTAGAAAACTAAAAACCCTAGTTTCCTATGAAACAAATCTACTCTAAGTTATGTGCTATTTAGTAGTAATAAAAGACATGCACAATAAAATAGATATGAACAACAATAGATGCAAAGAATAAATGAAATCTTGTACCCACTAAACATGACATATATGAGTACACCTGTGGAGATTTCTCTTGAAGACTTGTATCATTTGGTGGCCTCCCTTGGGAGGGTTCTTTTCTTCCCAAAGAGTGTGGTTGTGGTTGTTTCTCTTTTCCTCCTTTGGTCATAGATGGTTGCAATAGTAATGGCAAGGGAAAATTCTACAATGACTGGGAAAATGAGAGAAAAATGAGAGAGAGGGTGCAACTAGATGGATGATAACTAGGGTGTAAGTTGTATTCTCAATGTGTCCAACCATGAAAATGGATAAAACCTCTTGAATTTATAATAAAAAAAGTGGTTATCTTTGATAGGGTCAAAAAAAAAAATATGATTGTTTGGCCAAATCGAGTTTAAACATTACTTGATTATTTTTCCTTTTTTGGATAAATTCAACAGGAAAAAGTCATAAAAGTGTTTTATAACTTTTATTAAATGAAAATAACTTTAGGAAAAGCTCTTTCCTAATTTATTTTAGTGGAAATTATGGAAAAGTGGGTGTAAGCATGGGATAACCATACTATACATGGTGTATTTTGGTAAGCCTAGCAATTTGGTCTAGGTGAGCAACGTTTGGGTGATAACAAATGCCCCCTAATGTTTGAGCTTAGGAACACATTGTATGACTAAAATAAATTATAGTTTTCTTTTACCAATGGATGAGACTATAGAGGAGGAAGATATATGCCATAGGAATCCAAACCAACCTTAGGGGATGCTAAGAAAGATAACTTATCAACAAGAGGGTCAAAAGGTGTGAAAGTAGATGATATCAATAGGGAAGAGGTATTCATACCCATACTCATCGAGATAACTCATGATATAAATAATAATAATGTGCCCTACATGAAAGGCTTGAAATGGTGAGACAACATGAGATATCAAGTAAAATATAATAGCATAATTAATTGCAAATACAAATGTCATTGAACTGGGTACACAAGAACGAATGTCCCTTGTGCTATGTGAGGGGGATGGAATCAACCTAATAATTCCTATTAAACAATAATGGGACTCTAAATATTTGACATGATCTAACTAGAGGGAACATCACATCGAGGGCTCTAAGAATGATAGAACCAAGCCAATCAAATCCGAGGAACTACATATGAGGTTGGATCATGGATGTATGTACAAATACCAACAGTGCAATGATGAAATGGAGTCGTTCACGTGAGATACTACCAAGTCTAATATAAATGATGATTCTATGATCATGGTCCAAGGTAACCCATCTAGAAGGTTGACAGGTAGCAGGGTACATAGGACTAACCCCTAGAATGAAGGTGTTGATGTCAATAGGGGGAAGTCCACCAATACCCAAGACGAAAAATTTGTCCTTAGGATTAGTATCCAAAATACAATAGGATGAGTCATATCTCTGGAAGAAATAACTGATAATGGAACATGCATGGGGATTCCTGAAGGGAAAACCCCTCTTGAGGTTTGGTTCATATCACAAATGTTTAGAGAATTAGTACAATCAACTGGATCACTGATAGAGACTGAAACCAAGTATGGATGGAAAGGAAATGAGAGGTGGACTCAATACTTTCCTTTTTTAAGGAATAAATGCATGGATGACATGGAAGCGACTAAAAAAATTCCATGGGGAATAGTCCATTACTAGGAACAAGTCTTTTCAAGGACATATATGTGGTACCATGATAAAAACTAAAGGTCAAAGTCAGGAAACATGTGATGGGTATGAATGATGAATGTGTTGACAAAATGTAATATGACACAATGTGGAACTGAACTAACTCCATGGGACACAAAGGTGACTCACCTTAGATTATTTGAAGGTAAATACATGGATTTTTCCAAAGAATGAACCAAGTATAGGAGAAGTATAAGGCCCTCCTAATAATGCCAAAGGGGCTGGTAGGTGAAGAAGGTAATATTTGTAATATCCTAATGGAGGATAACACAAGTCAAACTGGTGTGTGGGGAGACATATCTAGATTATGGATCCATATTATGTTGAGAATGAAATGAGATACAAACTAAAATATAACATATATCATAGAAATACAATGAAAACCAACTTCTATTAATGAATAACATAATATTTTAGAACACAAACTGGCTAGAATGATGGTAGTTTATCTCTAAAGAGAAAGAGATTTCAACTACAGTTATTCGCAATAAGCCTTACATCACACTCCATTTTCCTCCTTAAAGAAGCTCCTTCACCTTTATTATATATGATAGAGTGAGAGGAGAATAATTTCCATGATGCATGTGGGATAAATTGGTCTAAGTTTACAAAATTCCATAGGCATGAAAAGCACTAGGGATTCTTGGGAATTCACACATCCCAATACTACTCTATTCCAAGCACGCTTAACTATGTATCTCTAATGGGATCTGATGCATTAACGCTATATGAATGTACATAATACCATTAGGAAATCATTACATGATGACTACAATTAACAAATGGAGATGGTATTACATTAAATTTCTCATCAAAAGGGTGAATATCATGATTTATGAAAACCACAAGCTCAAAAATGTTGATTTAGTAGAAAAGGTGGATGGCCACTAAGATCCACCTAGATCGGTCCTCCCCCCTTCGGAAGAAATTGTCCCCATTGCTTCAAGTTCCCTCGAGAGATGGGGAATATTTTGTTGAATCTGAACCTTGGTGAGTTTCTTTCCTTGCTGAAGTAGTTGTCCTACTTGTACTTGTTTCCATTATCCTATTGAAGTATGTCATGAACATTTTGGTGTAGGTGCTACATCCATTCAGAACATTGGGTTGCATGATCTACCTTGGTTTGAGTGTGGGAGAACTCTATCAATGAAGATGCAACAGGCAAAGCTATATGAATGGGGGCTAATGGTTGGAACCCCAAGAACACATGAAATGGGTTGTGGCCAATAGAGCTATGAAGGGATTTATTATGGATATGCTAAACATATGGAAGACTCTCATTCTCTGGAAGAAGGCATCTATAGATTGGACAATTGGGTAAGGGCGAACTAGGCACGAATTCAATGGAATGATTGACTTGGTAGTGTAGAGGCACCCTCATGGGTGAAAATATATATTTTTTCTCCTCCATAATCTTGTTGACTTGCTTCTGTTGTATAGAAAGGTATTGATCAGAGGCTATGGTGGTCGCCGTGACGTTCTGACCAGATTGTGAAGAGGGAAAACGTTGAGGTTTGAGAGTTTACTTTGCGGTATTATTTTTCCAAGATTAATGAAATGGCAGTAGTCATAACCTCCTCTGGTATCTTGTAGAGATGACCCCCAGAGTAAAAATGAAACTGTGGGGACAAGACTCATAAACAACATGATGTTTCCACATATATGGTTTTCCTAAAAGAAGACCATAGGCTTCAAGTGGAGAAAAATCACACAGTACCTCAACTTTGAAGGATTTGATGTCGTAGGGTAGGAAATGTTGTTGGTTGACGCAGATGTCTTGTCCCCTGCTCAACTATCCGATGGTGTATAGTTGGGGTGTGTAATTGTCAACAACTTCATTCTTTTGATGACCTTGTTCTAATTTACAGTAATACCGAGTGGGGGTGAATCAATATTATATCATATTTCAACTTTTCTTTCCTTTCAAAAAAATAATATTATTTGAAAGTGCTTACTTAATAGAAATACATGAAGAACAAAAAACACAACGCAAAAAAAACTTTACACCATAATTTTTACATGGAAACCCAATGTAGGAAAAACCCGCAGAACATCTTTCTTTGTGTTCTTCTGCAAGAACCAACTTACAATTTTCAATTATTCAGTTTGATAGTCACCCACTTGTCGCAAATGAGGATAACAATCCTCCCAGGAACCAATGTGTCATAGATAATGAGGACACCAATCCTCTCAGGAACCAACCTTATGCAAATGAGGACACCGATCCTCTTAGGCACCAACATGTCACAAACAATGTGGATGTCAATCCTCTCATGCACCATCCTGTCGCAGATAATGATAACACCAATTCTTTGTGAAATTCAACTCACCCTAGCACCACCTTTCTATTGGCAGGTTTACAGTTGGGATTGAGCTTGTCATTGATGGCAAGAACAACGATGGCAAACAGGCTCAGAAGACATCGTAAGTCGAAACAGGAGGAGCACACAGATGGAGGACAGATCTCGGGTGTTAGATCCGAGCGCGGGGTCCAACCCGTCATTGGATCTAGGAGAACCTGCACGTTCTTTAAAGTGCAAGGAGAAGCAAGCTTACAAAATCCTGAAAGCAGGAGGACCGTCCATCTTCGGGTAGGACACGTAGTCATAGATCATCATTTCACTGACTGGAAAGTCAAAGGAAGGAGGTGCTCTAACCCCTCGAACTTGCGATATGTGAGATTGCGAAATGATTTGGATCGTCGATCCAAGGACACATGGCTAAAGATCAGCATTTCCCTGACTGAAAGGTCAAAGGAAGGAGGTGCCCTAACCTCTCGAACTCATGATATGCCAAAAAGCAATATAATCTCATTCGTTGGATCGAGGAAAAATCTAGACTATCAATCCAAGAAGGACATGTGGTGAAAGATCATCCTTTCGCTCACTTGAAATTCAAAGGAGCGAGGTTCCCTAACCTCTCGAACTCGCGATATGAGAAATTGCGAAATAATCCTAGTCATTGGATCAAGGAAAAATATGGGTCGTTAGATCTAGGAGGTGAATGCGGCAGACCACATCAGAAAGGACAGGTGGAATACTACATCATCAATGACACATGGCACGATCAGACAACGACAAGTGTCAAAATGATTTGACATTTTTGAAACCTGGAAATCACAATTCTGAGTGACACATGGCAACCAAATGGATCATGTCATGTCATCAAGTGATGTCATTCTAGGAGTTTAGTTTCGAGATTTTTAGCATCAACACTCCCCCAAAGTCCCGAAAGCTAAAGTTATAGGGTGAAGGATAGTCGTCCGATCACCACGGATCGTGGACCATTGATCTGAAGGGTGAAGTGCTCAAATGGATAGCCAGTGGTCATATCTCATGGTCACATCGTCGAGAGCTGGAGAGCAGAGCTAGAGAAGCCAAGCTCCATTTTGGATTTCATGACATGGAGAGTTGAGACGACTCATCAGAGAATCCCCAAAATATGAAATGCGAAATACCTTCTAGCGTAGGTTGTGGTCACCGTCGAAGGTCATGTGAGGGGAAGGAGCTATCATTTGCTAAGCTCCATTTAGAGGATTGAGACATGGGAGAGTCGATATGCCTCAACATAGGATTCCTGAATTAAGAATTGCGAAATCCCTTTATGGATAAGCACTTAGTCATCACTGGTGGTCACATGAATGGAAGGAGTTAGCATAGCTAGGCTCCATTCTAGGTATCAGGAATTCCAGAGAAAGGATTCAAGGAGACTCGTGGTAGAATCCCCGAAACACAAGTTGCGAAGCACCTTTTTGATTAGGCCTGTGGTCACAGCCAATGGTATTTTGGAGAGGCATCTTGCACCTGGTGCCAATTCACGTAGGGATCATTCACGAGGAACCGTTGATCTCTGGTTTTTGCCTTCCACCAAGATCTCAACCATTCAAAGACTCTAACAACCAAAGAAGACATACTTGACTGGCTGTAACTTCCAAAACTAAGTGATGGCATCTACCAGATAATTCAAAGAGTCTTCAGGGTGATCGACAGAGAATACGAAGAGTCTCAAGGCCACTGCCAGTGGAGTGTAGACTCATCATAGAGTCGACTGGAAGATGGAAGGGGGTCGAAGAATTTTACAGCAAGTGAAGCCAAAGGACCTCATGAGAAGTGTGAGTGATGATGAATGTAGGAATGACATGCAGTGGCATAGTGCATGAAGAAGGCACAAGGTGCACTGAGACTATAAAAATGGAGAACATAGAAGGGTCGTGTCGCTGTTGTTGTGAGTAGTGCATGCGTGTAGAAGAATGAGGTGCAGTAGTTGAAGCATAGAATAAGAAAAGAACATAAATTCATATTCGTGAGAAGAAGAGAAAGCCGAGGTGTGCATGCTGAGACAGAGGAGAAGATCAAAATGTTGAAGAGGATGCAAGCAGGAAGACACTGATGCAGGCAAAGCAGAGCAGCATAGAAAAACAGTGATAAGCTTGGTAAGCTAATAACAACTATTGAATCACTGTAATAAATTCCCAGAAAGCAAAGTTTTATATTTCAGGGTGGATGGGAGGTGCTAGGGAGGATTGTTGTCCTCAGAGTTTCAAGTAGGTTCTTGAATGCAGGGAGTTATAGCTTCCATCTAGTTGCAGCCAGAGAAACCAGGGTGGCAGGGTGGTGCAAGGGAGAACATTGGTTCTCTGATATATAGGTCAGTGCCTATATGACTGGAAGTTGGTGCTGGAACATTTAGGGAGTTGGTACTTCCTTCTAATGGGTGCTAGAGGAACTAGATATTTGGTGCTCTTAGCAAGTAGCGGCTTGCAAAATAGAGGTGGTAGCCTTATTATGAGTTGGTGCTCATAAGAATGATAATGTACAAAAGATAATTATCATATAAAGAAGAAGAGGTTTTCACCCTTTATGGGTTTCCTCAGGAATATCTGTCTCTGTATTGTACATGTGTGTGATTGATGTTGAATACTCTATTGCTTATTTATTGTGATCATCATTGAGAGTTCTGTAATGAATTTAAAAATGGATATAATTGTTTAAGCAAAGTAATAACTGATTCACCCCCCCTCTCATTTTTACAACAATTGGTATCAGAGCCGACCCATTTTATCTAAGGGTAGATCCTAGAGCTTAAACATGTCAAGACATGAAGGAACTTCAACCAATAAGGCCCCTATGTTCAATGGAACAAACTTTGCCTTCTAGAAAGTTAGAATGAGAACCTACATAATGGATTTAGGTCTAGATGTCTGGGATGTGGTAGAGACTAGTTATGTAAAGCCATTTGTACTAGATAATAAGGATGACAAGATAGAATTCAGCTTCAACACTAAGGCTATGAATGTTATTCTGAGTGGGCTTGCAGAAGAAGAATTTGTAAAAGTTATGCATTTAGAAACTGCCAAAGAAATGTGGCACAAACTCATTAGCAATTATGAAGGTAATGAGAAGGTAAAGGATGCCAAGCTTCAAACCTACAGAGTACAGTTTGAACAGCTGAAGATGAAAGAGGATGAAACTATTGGAAAGTTCTTTCTAAGAGTTGAAGAACTGGTAAATGCAATGAAAGCACTTGGTGAAAAAATTGAGGAACCCTCTTTAGTTCAGAAAATTTTGAGATCTCTACCAAATAGGTTCAACCCGAAGGTCTCTGCTATAGAATAACTTAATGATCTAAAAGCATTGGCATTTGATAAACTTCTAGGAACGTTGACTACATATGAAATGAGAATAGTTAAAGATAAACCCACCTCTAGAGAACCATCATTTAAAGCAGACAAGAATGAGGATTTTGAGCCTGATGAAATTGAAGAAAAATTTGTGAGAAGACTGCAGAAGGGATCAGAAAAACACAAAGGTAAACTTCCTTTCAAATGTTTCAACTGTGGTAAGATAGGTCATTTTTCAAATAAATGTCCTCACAAAAGAAAGGATCAGATATATGATGATGAGGAGAAGCACAAACACAAAAAATATTTAAAGAGAATAATTTTAAGAAGAAAAGTCTTTGTGTAAACAATGATGATGATCCTTCAGATGATGAAGACAATGAATCCTCTATTGAAGATAAACTAAATGACTTCATGCTTATGGAAAAAGAGGATTATGACAATAAAATCATTGGAAGTGATGTTGATGAAGAAGAAGTTGTGGTTGATATGGAAGGAGAATTGATCAGTGAACTGGAAGAGATTGACAGACTCATAATTAAGGAGAGAAAACAAAAATTATTGTTGATATAGTTCAAGAAAGGCAGTAAATAACCTGATGAAGACTTTGTCCTACTAAAAGTGGAATTAGAAGAGGCAAAGAAAATCGAAGACATTCTGAAACAACAATTATCAGAAAAGAAGACAAGATGTGAAGCTCTGGAAAAGGAAGTAGTGAAAAATAGGAAAGAGTTGGAGAATTTTCAAGTCTTGTATCATCCGAATATGTCAAGTATCAAAGCTTCAGAAGAATTGGCCCCCATTCTGAATCAGCAAAGAAACCCAAAGATGAAAACGGGTCTGGGTTATGAAGAGGGATCAAGTAGTGATCAGCCAAGCGACAAAGAACCCATCAAGTTTGTCAAATCTACCACCAATGACAACAAAAAACCTGTAGAAACAAAAGAAGATAATCAACTGCCTAGGAGGAGTAACGAAAGAGGTACCAGAATTGAAACTATAGATCAGAGAAATAATGTACTCTTTGTTCAAAGAAATCATCAGCATTGAAGAAATCGACCTTCTCAAAGAAGACAACCATTTTCCAGGTACAAAGGATTTTTCTATGGATATTATTATTTATGTTCGAACTTTGGTCACAAAGTTGTAAACTGTTCTTTAATATTTAAATATGAGCAATCAAAATATTCAAGGAATAGATATCTGTCGCAACAAAGAATGACATAGCCAAGTAACAAACAATCACAAACTGTAAATAATGTGATGGTTGGAAAAAGGACACAGGTTAAGCATAACAATCGTTATGATCCTTTATTCAATGAACCATAATGTTACACCTTCCATAATTTTGGACATAAAGTTGCATATTGTCGCTTAAGGAACTACGAGCCAGATTTGAACCCCTCTGCTGAAAATGTCAAGGTTTGGAAGATGAAAGAAAATGACAAGTGTGGACTAGTGTTTTCATCCCAAAGACAACATAACCCCTGGTATATTGACAATGGTTGCTCCAAACATATGATGGGAGACAAAGGTAAGTTTCTATCTCTAAGTGAAAGCAAATTAGGAAACGTAACCTTTGGAAATGATTCTCCATGTAAAATCAAGGGTAAAGGGATGGTGAGTCCAAGTAATGGCAAAGGAAAATACCAGAATATTCTTCTTGTAGATGGACTGAAACATAATTTTCTCAGTGTAAGTCAAATGTGTCACAGAGGATGTGAAGTGGTGCTCACTTCCAAGGACTGCAAGATAAAGTCTGTAAACTCAGGACAACTAGTGGCTAAAGGCATAAGGACATAAAATAATGTATATGTGCTGAAAGAAGATAGAGAAGAGTGTCATCTAAGAAAACATGATGAGAGATGGTTATGGCATAGGAGACTTGGACATTTAAACTTTGACCACTTAATCAAGCTCAAAAATATTGAGGAAGTAAAAGATCTTCCGAGAATATCAAAGCCACAAGATTCTATGTGTAAACCCTGCCAAGTAGGAAAGCTAACAGGACACAATTTAAATCCAAGAGCTCTACTTCAATAGAGAAACCACTCCAACTAGTTCATATGGATTTATGTGGACCATCAAGATAGGAAGGCATAGGGAAAGAAAACTAATTCATGTTGATCATTGATGATTACTCCAGACTAACTTGGGTTTCCTTTCTCAAGGAAAAAGCTGAAGCATTTGAGAAATTTAAAATATTTAAGGATTTAAATGAGAATCAAACAAGCAAGAGTTTAAAGGCAGTAAGATCAGATAGAGGAGGCAGATTTATGTCAAGTGAGTTCAAGGAATTCTATGATAAACATGGGATCAAGAGAGAATACACAATCCCAAGAACTCCACAACAAAATGGAGTATTTGAGAGGCAAAACAGAACAGTGCAACAAATGGCCATGTCAATGATGAATGAGAAGAACATTGGTCAAACCTACCAGGTAGAATAAATACACACAACAGTCCATGTTCTTAGAAAATCCCACCTCAGACCACACATTGACAAGACACCCTATGAATTGTGATATGGGAGACCTACTTCAATCAAACACTTCAAAGTCTTTGGGAGTAAGTGTTACATAAAGAATAATGATGAGAACCTTGTCAAGTATGATGACATGGATGATGAAGGCATCTTATTAGGGTATGCTACAAATAGTAAAGGATACATATTCTATAATAAGAGGCTGCATAGATTGGTTGATTGTATTGACATAAAAGTTGATGAAGGAATCCTAGTAAGAGAGGTGAACAATATTGAATCAACAACAAAGGATAAAGATGAAGTTGAAGCTAAAAAGGTCCAAGAATCAGAACAAGAAGACTCTGAGCCAGATGAAGATGAAAATATTTAGACAGACTCAAATCAGCAGACAACATCAAATTCCTCCTCCAGAATCACTCAAAAGAATCATCCTGCAAGTCAGATTATTGGTGAAAAAGACAAAGGTGTACAAACCAAGAGAAAGATAATCAAAAACACCGAACAATCATATGTAGCCTTCATATCCATGCTAGAACCCAATAATTTTAATGAATCTAGCAAAGATGACCATTGGGTTCAAGCCATGAATGATGAACTTGATCAGATTGAGAAAAAACAATACGTGCGAGATGGTTCCTAGACCCGAAGGTAAAAATATCATTGGTTCCAAATGAATCTTCAAGAACAAAATGAATGAGAAGGGAAAGGTTTTCAGGAACAAAGCAAGATTGGTCTGTAAGGGCTATTCTCAAATAGAAGGACTAGATTTTGATGAAACATTTGTGCCAGTAGCAAGACTAGAAGCGATCAGAATATTTTGTTGCCTATGCTTGTCATAAAAGGTTTAAAGTTTATCAAATGGATGTCAAGTCAACATTTCTAAATGGATATTTAAAAGAAGAATTTTATATGTAACAACCAGAGGGTTTCGAACTGACAGATAATCCTAACCTAGTATGCAAGCTAAAGAAAGCCTTCTATGGGTTAAAACAAACTCCTCGTGCCTGGTATTACAAACTAGATAAGTATCTCCAAGACAAAGGGTTGAAGAGAGGAACAATTGACAACACTCTATATATCAAAATAGAGGGCAATGACTTACTCATCGTGTTGGTCTATGTAGATGACATCATCTTCGGATGTAATAATGATTCATTGGTACAATGGTTTTCTTCTGCCATGGAGTCCGAGTTTGAAATGTCTATGATAGGGGAACTGTCATTTTTTCTTGGTCTGCAAATTACTCAGAATTCTGAAGGAATATTTCTTTCTCAAGAAAAATATCTAAGAGAAATGTTGAAAAGGTTTCAAACGGAAGATTCTAAACCTATGGGCACACCTATGGTTACTGGATGCAAATTAAGAAAGGATGATGACTCACCTAATGTTGATCAAAGTTCATATAGGTCAATGATAGGAAACCTATTTTATATCACAACATCCCATCCAGAGAGAATGCATGATGTTGGAATAGTAGGAAGGTATCAGGCAACACCCAAAGAGAGTCATTTGCTAGCTGTCAAAAGAATATTCAGATATTTGAAAGAAATAATGAACTATGGCCTATGGTATCCTAAGAATCATAATTTTCAATTATCAGTCTACTCAGATGTTGATTGGGCTAACTACATGGATGAAAGGAAAATAAAGAGTGGAGGTGCGTTCTTCTGAGGCGATTCTCTAGTAGCGTGGTTGAGTAAAAAGAAAGCTTCCATTTCTTTATCAACTACAAAGGTAGAGTACATTGTTGATGCTACTTCTTTCACTTAGGTATTATGGATGATTCAGACACTTGCAGGCTTGGAGGTAAAATATACTTCATTGATCCCAATTCATTGTGATAACACTAGTTCCATAAGTGTGTCAAAGAATCTTGTATTCCACTCCAAAACCAAGCACATTGCAACAAAATACCATTTTCTGAGAGAGAAGGCCACCAATCAAATTGTTCAGGTTCATCACATTCCAACCACAGAATAAATTGCAGACATATTTACTAAACCCCTAGCCAAGACACCATTTGAATATCTCTGTCAGAGGTTGGGTGTCATCTCGTCTCACACCTAAGAGATTCCATCCTGTTAGGGGGAGTATGTGTTGGTTGCATATCCGATACCTCCAATGAAGTACTGCAATAGATTAGGGGGAGCATGTTTTCTTTGACATTGATGTCAAAGGGGGAGAAAAGGAGTGGAGTGGTCCATACCAGATGTTATAGCTGGAGGTCCAAACAGATTAGCACAGCCGTTCGGGGTTGCCATCAATGCCAAAGGGGGAGATTGTTGGTAGTTTTATAGTTGGGAGTGAGATTCTCATTGATGGCAAGAACAAGGATGGAAAATAGGCTTGGAAGACATCATAATTCCACACAGGAGGAGCTCACAGATGGAGGACAAATCTCGGGCATTAGATCTGAGCATGGGGTCCGACCATCATTGGATCCATGAGAACCTACACGTTCTTTAAAGTGTAAGGAGAAGCGAACTTACAAAATCCCGAAAGCAGGAGGACCATCCATCTTCGGGAAGGAAACATAGTCATAGATCAACATTTCGCTGACTCGAAAGTCAAAGGAAGGAGGTTCTATAACCCCTCGAACTCGTGATATGAAAGATCACGAAATGATCTAGACCATCGATCCAAGAAGGAAACGTGGCTAAATATCAGCATTTCACTGACTGAAAGGTCAAAGGAAGCAGGTTCCCTAACCTCTCGAACTCGTGATATGCGAAATCGCGATATAATCTCAATCATTGCATCGAGGAAAAATCTAGACCGTCAATCCAAGAAGGACACGTGGTGAAAGATCATCCTTTCGCTGACTGTAAAGTCAAAGGAACGGAGTTCCCTAACCTCTCGAACTCGCGATATGAAAAATCGTGAAATAATCCTAGTTGTTGGATCAAGGATGAATCTGGGTCGTCAGATCCAGGAGGTGAATGTAGCAGACCACATCATAAAGGACAAGTGGAAGACTACATCAGCAATGACACATGGCATTATTAGACAACGACAAGTGTCAAGATGATTCAGCATTTCAGGAACTTGGAAAACACAATTCGGAGTGACATGTGGCAGCCACACGTATCATGTCATGTCATCGAGTGACGTCATTCCAGGAGTTTAGTTTCGTGAGTTTTAGCATCAACACTCCCCCAAAGTCCCGAAAGCTAAAGTCCCGAGGTGGAGGATAGTCGTCCGATCACCACGGATCGTGGACCGTTGATCTGAAGAGTGAAACGCTCAAATGGCTAGCCAATGGTCATATCTTGTGGTCACATCGTCGAGAGATGGAGAGCAGAGCTAGAAGAGCCAACCTCTATTTCGAAGTTCGTGACATGGAGAGTCGATATGACTCATCATATAATCCTCGAAATGAGAAATGAGAAACGCCTTCTGGCATAGGCTGTGGTCACCGTCGATGGTCATGTGAGGGGAAGGATCTAGCGTTTGCTAAGCTCGATTTCGAGGATTGCGACATGGCAGAGTCGATATGCCTCAACATAGGATTCCCAAATTATGAATTGCGAAATCCCTTTATGGATAAGTGCTTGGTCATCTTCGGTGGTCATGTGAATGGAAGGATCTAGGATAGCTAGGCTCCATTCTGGGTATTGGGAATTCCAGAGAAAGGATTCAAGGAGACTCACAGCATAATCCCCAAAACAAAAGTCGCAAAGAGCCTTTTTTATTAGGCCTATGGTCACAGCCAATGGTCTTTTGGAGAGGCATCCTGCGCCTGGTGCCAGTTCACGTAGGGATCATTCACGAGGAACCGTTGATCTCTGGTTTTCTCCTTCTAGCAAGATCTCAACCGTTCAAAGAATCAAACAGCCAAAGAATCCATACTTGATTGGCTGTAAATGCCAGAATGAAGTGATAGCGTATGCCAGATAATTCGAAGAGTCTTCAGGGTGATCGACAGAGAAGACGAAGAGTCTCGAGGCCACTGCCAGTGGAGTGTAGACTCATCATAGAATCGAATGATAGATGGAAGGGGGTTGAATACTGTTACAGAAAGTAAATCCAAAGGACATCATGAGAAGTGTGAGTGATGTAGAACATAGGAACGACATGCAGCGGCATAGCGCATGCAGAAGGCACAAGGTGCACTGAGACTATAAAAATGGAGAACAGAGAAGGGATCGTGTCATTTTTGTTGTGAGTAGTGCATGCATGTAGAAGCATGAGGTACAGTAGTTGAAGCATAGAAGAAGAAAATAATAGAAATGCATATCCGTGAGAAGAAGAGAAAGCTAAGGTGTGCATGCTGAGATAGAGGAGAAGATCAGAAAGCTGAAGAGGATGCAAGAAGGAAGACACTGATGCAGGAAGAGCAAAGAAACATAGCAGAACAATGATAAGCCTGGTAAGCCAATAACAACTATTGAATCACTGTAATAAATTCATAGAAAGCAAAGTTTTATATTTCAGGGTGGATGGGAGGTGTTAGGAAGGATTGTTGTCCTCAGAGTTTCAAGTAGGTGCTTGAACGCAGTGAGTTATAGCTTCCATCTGGTTGAAGCCAGAGAAACCAGGGTGGTAGGGTGGTGCAAGGGAGAACATTGGTTCTCTGATATATAGGTCGGTTCCTATATGACTGGAAGTTGGTGCTTCCATCCAGTTGGTGCTGGAACATTCAGGGAGTTGGTACTTCCTTCTAGCGGGTGCTAGAGAAACCAGAGAGTTGGTGCTCTCAACAAGTAGCATCTTGCAAAACATAGGTGGTAGCCTTATTATGAGTTGGTTCTCATAAGAATGATAATGTACATAAGATAATTATCATATAAAGAAGAAGAGGTTTTCACCCTTTATGAGTTTCCTTAGGAATATATGTCTCTGTATTGTACATGTGTGGGATTGATGTTGAATACTCTACTGCTTATTTATTGTGATCATCATTGAGAGTTCTATAATGAATTTAGAAATGGATATAATTGTTTAAGCACAGTAACAACTAATTCACCCCCCTTCTCAGTTGTCCAACACTTTCCACCCTAAATTCCGTTTAAAATTGTTCTTACAACACTGGACCTTTCTTTACAAAAAATTATTTGATAGTTTCATTGAACAATAAGAAATCATTTTTCTTATCTTTCCATCCACACTTCTAAAAAATCAAACAAAGTGCGTCCTTATTTATAGTGTTTTTTCCTAAGTTCCCCTTCCTATATGTGGACGCATAATAGTTGCATTGTGGACAAATTTTGACCAGATCAAAATTATTTCAGTTACATTTATGTCTAATCAAAGTATGTTGATGCATGAAAGTTACATTGTGGACACATTTTTACCAAATCAAATTCCAGTTAGATATATGTGGACAAACTTATGTTCCAAACATTTTGACTAACTCAAATAGGCCAAATATTTCTTGCTTTACCAAATCATTTATTGTCGCAATAATTCACATTTTGGTTTACAAATAATCTACTGTGCATATAGAGTAAGGGTGCAAGATACATACCACATGTCTTCAACCTGTCACACTTACCTTGCAACATACTCACCTAGTCACCCCACCATATTATGAGCTTTCCCTTCTGACTCCAAATTTTAACTTGTCTCGTCGCAATCCACTCTGTCATTCATCTCTTTTCTCAAGGAACCCATTGATCTTTGCACATCTGTCGTTGTGTTGTAGAACAAACATCTTCTAATTCATTCTGCAATCATGGACAAGGGAACTTATCCCAATCTAATTTACTTTTGAACTGTGTCATAGTTCATCCTCTTGTTCTACACGCACTCATGGAAAACTCAATCACTTGCGTGATTTATTTTGCATCGTTGATCCCTTCATCCTTCAATCCTTGTATGCACTTGTTTTTTCAACCTTTCATGATTTCTTCTAGGAGTTTTGTTTCATGTGAATCTCTGATATTATAGTAGAAAGAATCCTTTTGTGCACTTCCTCCACCTGTGTAGAAAGAATTGTTTTGCACACTTCCTTTGCCTATGTGCCAACTTTGTGCCATACATCCTTCTGCGCACTTCCTCTACCTGTGCGTCAACTTTGTGTCATACTATTTGTGTCTCATGTTGACATTAATGACAACATATGATCAATAGACCTCAACTAAGATCAAGTATTTTTTACTCTCGATGTCAACAACGAAATGTAGTGGGGTACCCTTCACCCACATATGTGAATGGAAGAGGAACTCCCCCGCCTTAGGCTCATCTGGTTCTTCTAGTTGGATTGTTCTAATCATTATGGTACCAATGGGTTCTGCATCGATGATCCATTTTTATTTATTATGCTATGAATCAGAGTCCAAGTTAGGTTTTGATTTATTTTCTTTGACCTCGTACACTAATGATTGTTTTGAGCGACATTCAGCGGTGTTGTGTCAGTGGATTTTGTGGAGCTCACACCACTTTCTAGTGTCCTTCTTCGACTTCCCATCACCCTTCTTAGTTGGAGGCTTGGACTAATTTTCTTGATATTCACTCTCCTTTCTTTTTCCTTCATTAGGGTTTCCTTTGATATGCTTATGTTGTGGTGTATTTGCAACTCAAATTCCTTCTTACTTGGCTACTTGAATTTATGCACTATTTTGATTGCATATCAATAAGCAACTCCCAGTGAGGAGATGTCAAAGAAATACATCTCTATTTGGATGTACCTGTGTAGGGAATTGTAGTACTTCAGAACCAGGTGCCTCTCAGAGTCTCTAATACCTAACTTGAGCATAAGGTATAGAATATGTTAGTGTACTCTAGCACTAACTGGTATCTTTCTTGACACAGAGTCATCCATCTCATACATTGGTCATCATAACTTCCAACAGGGTAGAACTCCTCCCCGAGAGAATCCACAAAGGCTACCCAGGTTGGTTCTCTCCCAAATGGTTTAGATTCATCTGCAGTGTACCTCTCCAAGTAACCTTCCCACCAAGATATAATATGGGGAATGGATTTAAAGAACGCGAAGGTGATATTTTCATCGTCAGAAAAATTATGAATTGAGTAAAACCTTCTAGCAAATTCAACCAATTTTCTAGAGCATTTGCAACTATCTAGATTTCGAATAAGGGGATATCAAAATTGACTTTCACCTTGAAGGGCATCGTGCCCTCGAAATTTTTTCTTACCTAAGATGCCTTGACTCCCATCAATAGTCATTGTAGGATCTAAGTGAAGTTGTTCATCATCTCGTTCCTTTGTCACACGAGGGATTTTTTGAGAAACATCTAGAAATGATATCATGCTTTGTCATCTTTCTTGTTTTCCACCATGGGAGGTCTCTTTGGCTAGAAAGATCGACCATCCCCAAGTGAAACTAGCTCGAGACCCAACTATTTATACCCTAACCTCGTCGAGGACATGCACCGCGAAATAACAAGGAGAAGACTACTCTGATACCACTTATCTAGATTATGTTAAGAATGAACTGAGATACAAATGAAAATATAATAGAGAACATAGAAATACAGTGAAACCCAACTTCTATTAATTAATAATACAATATTGTAGAACACAATCTGACTATAATGGTGGTAGATTCTCTTTGAAGAGAAAGATATGTTAGCTACGCTTACTCTTAATAATCATTGCATCAAACTCCATTTTCCTCCTTAAAGGACATCCTTAAACTTTATTATATATGAGAGAGTGATAGGAGAATAATTCCCATAATACATGCGGGATAAATTGGTCTAAGTTTACAAAATTCCATAGGCATGTAAAACACTAGGAATTCTCGGGTGATCACCCATCTCAGTACTACCCTATCCCAAGTGCGTTTAACTACAAAGTTCTAATGGGATATGGTGCATTAACACTATAGACATGTACATAAGACCATTAGGAAATCATTACATGATGATTGTATTTAACAAATGGAGATGGAATTACATTACATTCTTCATAAAAAGGGTGAATGTCATGGTTGATCAAAACCATAGACTCAAAAACATTGATTCAATGGAAAAGGTGGATGGCCACCAAGATTCACCTGGATTAGAGACATAATATTTTATTGGAATCCCTATGGAAGATACCAACTGGAAAGTGGAGAAAATCTCCTGATAAAGCATATGGGATCAGTTAATAGGTAAAGGTAATATTTATATTGTCCTAGTGGAGGGTAGAGAAAATAAAACCAATATGTTGAGAGATATAATATCCAATTGAAATACTTGTGGGGGGAGACCAAGTGGAAAATGAAGAACTTGTTCTGATAATGACAATGTGGATGATCAGGAGGAGAAGGTAAGATCTATAATATCCTAATGGAGGATAGAACAAATCAAATCGGTTTGTCGAGAGTCATAGAACCCTATTATAATCCCTATGGGGGAGATCAACCAGAAAATGAAGAAAACCTTCTGAGACAACCAATGGGGTTGGTTAGGAGGAAAAGGTAATATTTTTTATATCCTAGTGTAGGTTAGAAAAAATCAAACCAATGTATTAAGAGGAAAAATACCCAATTGAAAGCCCTGTGGAGGAAACCAACTGGAAAATGGAGAAACTCTCTTGATAATCCCAAAGGGGCTAGTCAGAAGGATAAGGTAAGATTTGTAATATCCTAATGGAGGATAGGAAAAATGAGACCAGTGTGTCTAAAGATAAAAAAATCCAATTGGAATCCCTATCGAGGGGACCAACCGATAATGTGGGGAAGTAACAAGGAGATAAAAGTCCCAAAAAACATCCAGGTAGCAATAATGCAAACGTGAAAACTACAAATGGAGGTAATCAATGGCAGGGAAATTAAAAACAATATCATCGGGGGTGGGTGAATAGAGGCATAAAAATGAAGGATTTCCACTATATGGATGAAGTGGAGGGATTATGATAAGTGAAAATCCAATAAATACCAACCATAAATGGGGATTCTAGAGGGTGTGGTTGTCAACATGATGAGAAGAATTACATGTTTCTCAACTCTGAGATGGAGACTAACTAGACTTCCAATCTCTGGGGGGATAGAACAACATGGGCACCAAAATGCAACATGGGTCTCTATGCTAGGGTTCCCATGTGAGGAAGGCTCTCTCACCGAGTAGATGACAAATACATAAAATGGAAGCATTGGTCCATCTACCCAAGCGAGGGATTCCTACGGGAATGACAAGAAAATGCAACGAAAAAAAGGGGAACAAAAATATAACAATTCAAAAGTAAGGTACAATGGGTACTTATAGAAGGGAGAAAAACCTTAATGCTTGAAGGTGTTCAAAGCACTAGTGGATGATAAAAATGAAAAATAAGTTTGGTAATTTTAAAAACTCTTAACCATATTGCAATGCACCATCTATCCCAATGCATCGATGTAAGTTTTGTGCACTTTTGTGCACACCATAAAGCAATGGTCATTTTAAAATTTAACGTAAAATGTTATGCCTCATATGTTTACACATTAGAGCATATGTATATAGGCACACTAGGGTGGTTGCACACTAGAGTGGTTATAGATTTAGTGCACACAATGAATCAACATTTTTAATAATAAATTGTTTTACTAAATTTGAGACCAATTTGATAATTATTTTTGTTTGACCTTACAACCGTATACCTTGTATCCCTATATATATATATATATATAAGTTTTTCCTTAAATAACATGTTTTACATAATTTAGTAATGTTTTTATTTAATCCTACCATAATGCACCTTGGATCTAGTCAGAACAATGTGTTTAACACATTTGATAAAACAATGTATTTATATACTAACATTAAGGTGGTTATAGGTTTATAGTGCACTAGCATCTATGTACTATATTCCGCAGTACAACTTTACTATAATGCTATGGTTAATTAGTTAATTTATGTACTATAATGTTGTGGTATTATTTTTCTTTTTAAAATTAACTATGGATTGTATAATTTATTTTTTATATATTTATGTATTTTTATTAATTTATTTCACAAATCCATTTTAATTTTAAATTTATTAAATATCAATTATATTTTTTTTAAAAGATAAATAAATTTATTGATACTTTAAAAAATATGTATAAAATATTATATTTAACATCAATGCACCTAACTTTTGTAAATGCAATTACAAAGTCCACTTTAATAATATAAACTGTGTAAACTAATTCATATTGTATTAATACTTAGTTTATTATTTCTCTATCAACCTCCTGCCAGATAGTTCTCTATATTTTGTGTCTCGCCCCTTGCCTTCTTCTTCTTCAAGTCTCTTGTGCCTTTTTGCTTCCAGACAGACTGAACCCTAGGATCAAACAAAACATTAAAAAAGAGATAGACTGGATGTTGGCTACTGATGTTGGTCGATCTGTTGTTGAAGCTATTGTATTTGGTGTTGGCCCTAAGAACGATGTTACTACATCTGCTGGTGTTACCAAGATTCATGTAGCTTTTTCAACCTCGGGTCAAAGCTAAGTTTAGGTTTTCTTTGATCATACAAAATTTAACCTATTTTAAGAATAATGAAAACCATGTTTACCTTGAAATTTGATCCTACAAAATTTAACCTATTTTAAGAATAATGAAAACCATGTTTACCTTCAAATTCTCTAAAGAGAAAACCCTTTTCTATGCCTTGGTGTATTTTTTTTCCTTATATCTCTTTTTTTTGAGAGAGTTCAGTCACCACACTCATCAAAATGCCCTATGCATGATGCAGGAGCATCGCCCACATCAAGCGAGCTAGCACGAAAGCAGAGGACAGCTGGGCAAGCCAGCATAATTTATTTTTGAAAGCACCTTGATATTGTTGCGCAAACATTAATGCATAGATTTAATGAAGCGCACTTTGTGTATTGTAATGGACCTTGAGCGGATAGCTCTCGTCCTTAGGTAGATGAGGCATTTAATAGACTTAACGTTCTTAGATAGGAATTTAATTTAGATTTGATAGCTTTAGAATCCAAGAGGGAAACAAGATATAGACACCCTCCTTTGTACATTGTAACAAAGTAGAGAGCATTCATAAGTAGAAGAGCAAGCAGAGAAGGGTATGAAGAACACCCATGTACAGACATTGAATTAATAGAAAATCTTTGATTCAATTCAATGGTTGTGTTATTCTCTGTGTATTGTTGATATTATGCTCATGAATGTTTGCTTCTTGTCATGCATTTACTTTTATATGCTGTGTATATGATTTCATGGTTGAATTGAAGTCTGTGAGAACAAGGAGTTAGTTTCAATTGTTTCTCTATCTTGAACCAGAGAATTCCTGCAAGGAGTGCAGTTGAATCATCTGCAAGGAGTGCATTGACAGTAGGGTTCAAGTGGAGATAACTATTGTTCTAAGTCCTTGGGAGTGCAGGTTTGGCACCAGAGCCGTGCAAGGTGTGCGCAGGCTAGACGAAGATTAGTTGTGATTCTGAGCAAAGGGATTGAAGGATTTCTGCTAAAGAAGTGCGTAGGGTCGAACACTTCGACATTTAGTCGTGTTTGAAGATTTGCCACGAGGAGTGCGTGCAAGGAGTTTCCGGAAGGGACTCAAAAGTTGGGAGAAAAGCTCAGGAAGGATAGACCTTCGAGTTCGTCGAAGGACGGGATAAACAAACTTGCACCTTGAAGGTTGCAAGGGACGTCGCAGGTTTGCGCGCAGGGTGACGAGTACTCAGGAGAACGAATCGTCATTTCGTGGATTGGACAGGGAGAAATGGATGGACGAAACTCTCCGGGAGATTTCACTAAGTGTTGTGGGTCATTGGATCTCTTGGAGCTGCAAGGAGGCTACAGCGCAGGCGCGAAGGAGGAGCTCGAGGCTCAGGAGAGTAGGAGCGTGATCGGGATCACGAGGAGCGTAGATTCTACTCGTGGATCGGCGTATCGGGAGTTCATGAGGTAAGACTCCAACTTTACGTAACGAAAGTCGTGATAGTGCGCGAAGTGAAGTCCCAACTATTGCATGGATAGCGTGGGCCATAGCAGGGTGACGTGGCAGGTGACGCAAGATATCGACAGTTCGGCGTCTCAGGTATCGGGAGTCGACGGGGAAAAAAAATTATCGCGCAAGTGGCGAAATCACGAGGGGGCGAGATCGCGATTTTGGCACCTCTACGCATCGCGTGTCGGAGGTTGAAAACTTGAAAGTTGGTTGTCGTGAGTGGCGAGACTGCGATAAGGGAAGAAGTCCCGACTGGCGGGAGAGGGTCAGCGTTGAATGACATATCGGGTCTCGGGGATTCGAGAGCCCGGTGGATCAATACAGAACTCACAAAGTGCGAAGTTCCGATCTTCCGATAAGACAAAGAAAGGGAGATCGTGAAGAGAACTGTGGGTAGACATTCTGACAAGGGAATAGAAGAACATTCATGTCCTTCCGGTTGAGAGAGAAAAAGAAGGTCCTGGAGGAAGCGATCGTGCTCCGAGGAGTGCGGTTGCGTCAGAGTGGTATCAGAGCGGGAATATATTTACTCTCTATAGAAAAGAAAAAGATTAATCATGCCGCCCGGAAGAGAAAGACAGTCACCTGACCCGGAGGATAGGGAGGTGCGAAGAAGACGCAGGCCAGCAGGAAATCCAGAAATGGAGCGACAGATGAGAGATCTCCGAGCAAGGCTTGGGGAGATGGAGACAGCTCAGAGACGCGGAGTTGGTGCAGGAGATATTAGTGACTCCGAGGTTGAAGAGGAAGTTGGACATGAAGAAGAGGTCACAACAGAAGATGCATCAACTGAGCGGTTGATCAAAGCCATCGCAAGGATGGGTGCGAAGGCGAAAATGGACATTCCAGTCTACGAAGGGAATCTGGACACAGAGGAGCTGCTAGATTGGATTAGAGCTCTTGACACATACTTCGATTATGAAGATGTGGAAGAAAATAAGAAAGTCAAGCATGTGGTTACATGCTTGAAAGGACATGCAGCATTATGGTGGGACGAGCTACAAGCTGATAGACGCTGCAAAGGTAAGCAAAAGATCAAAAGTTGGGATCGAATGATCGTGAAGATGAAGGCGAAGTTCATCCCAAGGGATTATCAAATTACACTGTTCAGGCGAATGCAGAACCTGAGACAGAAACTGATGACAGTTAAAGAATACACTGAAGAGTTCTATCGAGTGAACATCAGAGCAGGTCATCGGGAGAGCGATGATGAGAAAGTGGCGAGATATCTGAATGGCCTGAGATATGACATTCAGGATGAGCTAAGCATGCTAACCATCCGAATGGTGGAAGATGCTTACCAATTGGCTTTGAAAGCCGAAGAGAAGCTGAGTCGAAAGCAAGGACAACGAGGGCGAGGCAGAAGCCAGCCAAGAGGCAACGAAGTTTCCCAGGAGAAATTCCAGAAGCCCAAGGAGGAATGGAAGAAACCTCAGGGTAAGGTTGAAAGAGGCGAAACCTCATAGAGGCAGTCGTATGTCGAGTAGAGAGGACAACAAAATGATCAGCGAGGGGATTATGCTGATGCAAATACTTTTCCTCGTACCAGAGGTAGAGGAAGAGGCTGAGGAGGAGTTATCACATGCTTTACATGTGGGAAGAATGGGCACAAGTCTTACGAGTGTCCATAGAAAAAGAAGGATGCAGGAGAAGCTCACATCACAAAAGCACAGAGGCATGATGTTGAGTCTGAAGATGCAGAAAGCGGAAGATCACTTGGGATGCATAAAGTCCTTTTGACACCTGAGAAAGAGATGGAAAGCTCAGTGCAAAGAACCAGACTGTTCAGAACAACTTGCAAGACCAAAGATAGGAAATCCAAGGTGATAGTTGACAGTGGTAGCACGGATAATCTCATTTCAACCGAGATGGTGAAAAATTAGAACTGGAGACGACTGATCATCCCAGTCCATACAAAGTTTCATCTCTACAGAAGGGACATCAGGTAAGTGTCGCCAAACAATGCTTGGTTGAGTTCAAAATAGGTGGATACCATGATAAAATCTTGTGCGATGTTATTCCCATGGATGTATGTCATTTATTGCTGGGTAGACCATGGCAATATGACCGAAATGTGATTCATGATGGGAAGATGAACACATATACACTGGAGAAGAATGGGAGAACCCATAAGTTGCTTCCGATAAAGGATAAGGAGGTGAAGCCGGAAGTAAACAACACAATACTTCTCATGAGTGGGAAGGAACTTCTTACAGAGGTTGAGAAGAATGAAGATCCACAATTCTTTGTTGTCAGAAAACTGAGGATTGTTCTGACTAGCACAAGGGTGGATGATTTACCAATTGAAGTTCAGGAACTGCTGGAAGAGTTCGCTGATATCATAGTGGATGAATTACCTCATTCGTTACCACCGATGAGAAGTGTGAGTCATCACATAGACCTCATACCAGGAGAAAGTTTTCCAAATAAAGCTGCGTACAGGTTGACGCCGCAAGAGAATGAAGAGGTCAAGAGACAAGTCCAAGATTTGATGGACAAAGGATTGGTTCGGGAAAGCTTGAGTCCATGTGTTGTATTGACAGTGCTCAGTCCGAAGAAAGACAGAGGCTGGAGGATGTGTACCGACTCAAGAGCGATCAACAAGATAACCATTAGATACAAGTTTCCATTGCCGAGAATGGATGATCTGATGGATTGCCTGAGCGGGGAAAAGTATTTTTCAAAGATAGACTTGAAAAGCGGATATCACCAAATTCGCATGAGGGAAGGCGATGAGTGGAAAACAACATTCAAGATGAACGAAGGTTTGTACGAATGGTTGGTCATGCCGTTTGGCTTGACAAATGCACCAAGTACCTTTATGAGGCTGATGAATGAAGTCCTGCGGGAATTCATCGGGAAGTTCGTCATTGTTTATTTGGACGATATGCTGATTTAAAGTAAATCAGAGGCTGAACATTTGAAGCATTTGGCCATTGTGATGAGGAAGTTACAGTAGGAGAAGTTGTTGATCAACATGAAGAAGTGTTCGTTCATGAAGATAGAGCTCATATATTTGGGTTTTGTTGTATTAGCGAATGAGTTGAGGATGGACCCGGATAATGTGGAGGTGATCAAGAATTGGCCATCACCGATAAACATGTTCGAGGTGAGAAGTTTCCATGGTTTGGCTAGTTTCTACAGAAAATTCATCAAAAATTTCAGTGGGATTAGCGTAGCAATGATGGACATAGTGAAGAAGCGGAATAAGACTTTTCATTGGACAGCAGAGGCTGAGAAGAGCTTCAATCTGATGAAGCGAAAGATCACAGAGAAACCAGTGTTGGTGTTGCCAGATTTTCAGAAGACATTTCAGGTGAAATGTGATGCCAGTGGGTATGCCATAGGAGCGGTTTTGAGTCAGGATGACAGACCCGTTGCTTATTTCAGTGAGAAGCTAGATGATGCGAAGCTGAAATACTCTACGTATGATAAATAATTTTATGCTATCATACAGGCGTTGAAGAAGTGGAGGCATTACTTGATCCCAAAAGAATTTGTACTGTACAGTGATAATCATGCATTGCAGTTTGTGACTCAACAAGAGAAGTTGAATCAGAAACATGCAAAATGGGTAGAGTATATGTAGAATTTCACATTTGTAATCAAACATATTTCAGGTACTACTAACAAAGTGGCTGATGCTTTGAGCAGGAAATGTTTGTTGCTGCAGGAGTTTCAAGTCAAAACCTTAGGTTTTGAAAATCTCAGGGATATGTACGCAGGAGATGCAGATTTTGGAGAGGCATACGAAGCAGCTGAGAATCCAGTTCTCAGAGATCAGAGTCCTTGGATAGACTATATGATCCAAGAAGGATTGTTGTTCAGGGGTAATCAGTTGTGTATTCCAAACTGTTCCATGAGAGAGAACCTGTTAAAGGAGAAGCACAACGGTGGTTTAGCAAGGCATTTTGGCCACGACAAAACATTTGCAAAGATGAGCAAAGAATATTTTTGGCCAAGGATGCGTGCATATGTCAAACGGTTTGTTGACAGGTGCAGAATTTGTCAGCATTCAAAAGGAAGAAATCAGAATGCAGGGTTTTATCAGCCCTTACCCATACCAGAAAGGCCATGGGAGGTGATGAGCATGGATTTTGTATTGGGTTTGCCGAGGACGCAAAGAGGAGTTGATTCTATATTTGTGTTCATAGACAGGTTTTCGAAGATGGCACATTTCATACCATGTCAAAAGACCAGCGATGCGACTCACATCACAAGCTTATTTTTCAAGGAGGTTGTTAGACTCCATGGATTGCCGAAAAGCATAGTTTCGGACAGGGATACCAAATTCATTGGACATTTCTGGAGAACACTCTGGAAGAATCTAGGAACTAATCTAGCATTTAGTTCTGCTTATCATCCTCAGATGGATGGACAGACAGAAGTGGTCAATCGAAGTCTGGGAGACTTACTCAGAAGCTTGGTGACAGAGCACCGTAGCAGCTGGGATAGCATATTGCCACAGGCAGAGTTTGCAAACAACGATTCGGTGAATCGGAGTACAAGAAAGAGTCCATTTCAGGTTGTATATGGAATGCAGCCGAAAGGAGTTTCTGAATTGCGATATTCAGAACAGACTGCAACTAGCAGCGCTAGTGATGAAGAATTCGCTGAGGCGATGAGGGAACTTCACGGTAGAGTGAAGTAGCGACTGATAGATTCAAATCAGGAGTATAAGCGCAGAGCAGATCAGCATCGGAGACAAATTCAGTTTGAAGTTGGTGATCTCCTTCTGGCACACCTGAGGAAAGAAAGGTTCCCGAGGGGAACATACAACAAATTGAAGATGAAGAAAATCAGGCCATGCAGGATTCTGAAGAAATTCGGGGAGAATGCATATGAGATTGCATTGCCGGATGGCATCGAAATATCTCTGATATTCAATATCGCAGACTTATACCCATATAGGGCTGGAGAAGCAGAAACTAGAACTGAGGAACCAGTAATCCAGTGGACAAAGAAGATGCCAGTAGCAGAAAAGTCACAGATGGAATGCATACTGGACAAGCGAGTAGGTAAAAGGACTAGGCGAAAGCAGTATTTCGAGTATCTGGTCAAGTGGAAGAATCACCCAGTGGAGGACGCCAGCTGGGAAACTGAAACGATGATATAGAAGCATGGACACACTGTGCAGGAGCTCATGGACAGGAGCCCATGCAATTTTTTAAGCGAGGGAGTATGATGTAGGAGCATCTCCCACGTCAAGCGAGCCAGCGCGAAAGAAGAGGACAGTTGGGCAAGCCAGCATAATTTATTTTTGAAAGCACATTGATATTGTTGCGCAAACATTAATGCGTAGATTTAATGAACTGCACTTTGTGTATTGTAATGGACCTTGAGCAGATAGCTCTCATCCTTAGGTAGATGAGGCATTTAATAGAGTTAATGTTGTTAGATAGGAATTTAATTTAGATTTGATAGCTTTAGAATCCAAGAGGGAAACGGGATATAGACACCCTCCTTTGTACATTGTAACAGAGTAGAGAGCATTCAGAAGCAGAAGAGCAAGCAGAGAAGGGTATGAAGAACACCCATGTACAGACATTGAATTAATAGAAAAGCTTTGATTCAATTCCATGGTTGTGTTATTCTCTGTGTATTGTTGATATTATGCTCATGAATGTTTGCTCCTTGTCATGCATTTAATTTTATATGCTGTGTATATGATTTCATGGTTGAATTGAAGTCTGTGAGAACAAGGAGTTAGTTTCAATTGTTTCTCTATCTTGAACCAGAGAATTCCTGCAAGGAGTGCGTTGACAGTAGGGTTCAAGTGGAGAGAACTATTGTTCTAAGTCCTTGGGAGTGCAGGTTTGGCACCAGAGCCGTGCAAGGCATGCGTAGGCTAGACGAAGCTTCAGAGTTGTGATTCTGAGCAAAGGGATTGAAGGATTTCTACTGCAGGAGTGCGCAGGGTCGAAGACTTCGACATTTAGTCGTGTTTGAAGATTTTCCACGAGGAGTGCGTGCAAGGAGTTTCCGGAAGGGACTCAAAAGTTGGGAGAAAATATCAGGAAGGATAGACCTTCGAGTTCGTCGAAGGATGGGATAAACAAACTTGCGCCTTGAAGGTTGCAAGGGACGTCGCAGGTTTGCGCGTAGGGTGACGAGTACTCAGGAGAACGACTCGTCATTTCGTGGATTGGACAGGGAGAAACGGATAGACGAAACTCTCCAGGAGATTTCACGAAGTGTTGTGGGTCATTGGATCTCTCGGAGCTGCAGGGAGTCTATAGCGCAGGCGCAAAGGAGAAGCTCGAGGCTCAGAAGAGCAAGGGCGTGATCGGGATCATGAGGAGCGTAGATTCTACTCGTGGATTGGCGTATCGGGAGTTCGTGAGGTAAGACTCCAACTTTACGTAACGGAAGTCGCGATAGTGCGCGAAGCGAAGTCCCGACTATTGCGTGGATAGCATGGGCCATAGTAAGGTGACGTGGTAGGTGACGCAAGATATCGACAGTTCGGCTTCTCAGGTATCGAGAGTCGATGGGGAAAGAAATTTATCGCGCGAGTGGCGAAATCGCGAGGGGGTGAGATCGCGATTTGGGAACCTCGGCGCATCGCGTGTCGAAGGTTGAAAACTTGAAATTTGGTTGTCGCGAGTGGCGAGACTACGATAAGGGCAGAAGTCCCGACTGGCGGGAGAGGGTCAACGTTGACTGACATATCGGGTCTCGGGGATTCGAGAGCCCGGTGGATCAATACAGAACTCACAAAGTGCGAAGTTTCGATCTTCCGATAAGACAAAGAAAGGGAGATCGCGAAGAGAACTGTGGGTAGACATTCCGGCAAGGGAATAGAAGAACATTCATGTTCTTCGGGTCGAGAGAGAAAAAGAAGGTCCTGGAGGAAGCGGTCGTGCTCCGAGGAGTGCGGTTGCGTCAATGCATCTTTTTCAATGAAATTTCTTTTAATCATACTAAATTTAAGTTATTTTAAGATTAATGAAAACCATGTTTTAGTTGGAAATTCTCTTAGGAAAACGCTCTTTTCCAGGGCATTTAGCATTTAGTGGATATTTTTTTTTGCCTCAATGCTCTTTCCATTGGGTGGGCATGAAACACTCTGGAGTTGTATAAACTGTCTTAAATTACAATGACTCAGTAGAATAGTGAAATAAATTGTATGGTATATTTGTTCATCATAATTCTAATTCATTGTACAGGATGTTGGTTTATCATAACTTTAACGAATTTGTAGTAAGTATTTTAGGTTTATATGTTTAAATTCATCTCATTCTTTTTATCCTTAATTTTCTTTTTACTCCATCTACACTTATGTTGAAAGTGATATACCCACTTAATTTATATTTTTGGGCAGAGAGACTCTCGTTTAGTATGGGGAAGATGTTCGTGTAATTTAACTCATTAAAATAATAATAAAATTTATTATTGATAATAAAAATTTATGGAGGGAGGACATGTTGATCTAAACTAACTTATTAAAATAATAATAAAACATTAAAAAATAATAAATTAGTAAAAATTTAAAATTTATGGGCACTTGCTCTTAGATTAGATTGTCTAGCCTGTACTTATATTAGATCTCATTTTCAAAATATTTGTCACACTACCAATCTTTTGTGGACTTTAATCATCATCATCTTCACCATCATCATGATATATATATATATATGAGGAAAATAATTTTTTTGAAATATGATTTTTTTATATTTAATATAAAGAAAAGTTAAAGGTTTGCACCTCTAGAGATTTGATCCCTCTCAAAACTTGATAGATTGGAAGTTAAGATGGATCTATACTAATATAACTCCACTTAAATCTTAATAATAATATATCTAGATTAAAAATAAATATATATTAATATGTAAAAAAAAAAAAATATTAATTATTAATTAAAATGGATGCATTGATTTTAAAATATTTATTTAATATATTATAATTTTACATTTTTATTTTTATTTTTTATAACTATAATATATGGTTTACCATTATATATTAACATATTCAATATAATTATAAAGTTATAATAATTATAGATAGATAACATTATTTAATAATTTGTTAAGTGTATTTGGCTTAGGTGGTTGGGAGAATTGATTGTTATCTTACCTACTTAGTTTCAATTCAGAGTTTTTATATCTAAATTAATTTTTTATAGAGTAGTGTTACAACATTATCACATAATTTGTAATTCTTTATAAATTAGCTTAAATATGTTTTAATATGGGATTAACATTTAGTATTATCATGGATTTAGGATGATTAAAATATTTAAAATAAAAACTCAAAAAAAAAAAAAAATATTGAAATTTTCTCTTTCAAATACAAAAATAGTTTGAGAATGTAAAAATTCTCATTATATATATTATATAATTTGTGTTCTAAAAACGCAACGAAAATGAATTTGTTAATAACTTTCCCCTTTTGTAGTCTTTGAACTAGCAAAGTGGGAGAGATATAAAAGGAGGATGCAGCAAAATGTATTTTCATGGGATAAAAAAACAGTAAGAGGAGTTGTAGGAGAGGGAAGCCAAGTGTATAAGTTCCAGAAGATGAAGTGACCTGTGATCAGAGTGGAATCCTGATTTCAAAACTAGAAAGTCTGCTAAGGAAATAGGATTATATGAGATGATTTTAGCACAGGGATAGGAAGTGAGGTGGGCCCTCATGGCCATCTATCCAGAGATGATATGTAATGATTCCCACTTTTTCCTGTAGCGCAGCCTTTGAGAGAAGATCAATACATTTATTAATCTCGTGATATATGTGATGGTAGCTGATTTTTTTGAAGGAAGGTTGTAGTAGTCTAATTCTATCATTCCAAGCCAGGAGGGAGATTGCTTGTAGTTCTCCCCTATCGCTCAACCATTCGATAACAATACTGGAATCTCCAAGTACCTGAAGGGTTTCTATGTATAGTCTAGATGCTAAGTAAAGTGTGGCCCAGACAACTAAAAGTTATGCCTTGGCGTTGGTGCATGGGCCACTGTTGAATGTCCATTTGTAGTACGTGTTATGAGTGATTTTTATTATACCTCCAGCTCCACTATGTGACCCATTTGTGAACGTTGCTCCATCAAACCATGTTGTAGGGATGTCATCTATATCAGTTTCCTTTGATAAGAGATAACGTCTTGGTTTTGTAGCTAATGTGTCATTCCAAGAATTGTAGATTCCAAGAGCTTTATAAGCTATGGCAGTTGAGGAAGGAGTCCCATTATAAAAAATGGTGTTGTTCCTTTCAAGCCAAATTGTCCAGCAGATGATAGATGGAAGATGATGAATTTGTGCTCTTTTTGTGCCCAGGTTTCAAAATAGTCCGAAAGAGAATGTTCATCCCAGGTGGAAGTGAGATTAAGCATCAATGTGATTTTAAACCAGACATGTCTTGTAAAGATGCAATTAATAAATAGGTGGTCTGTTGTTTCCAAATCCAGTCGGCATATGTGGCAGTAGCTTGGACCAGACCAGCCTTTTTTTTGCAGCACATCCCAAGTGTTTAATTTGTATTCTGTCAACAACCAGGTAAAAAATTTTACCTTGGGAGGAATGCGCCAAGACCAGATACATTTTTTCCACCCTCTGATGTTTGAATTCCAATGCATATTTTCTATGTCATCATAAACATTTTGGACATATAATTTGCCAGAGCGGTCCCCCCCGACCATTGAGGTTGGTCATATGCATCTGTGAGATGGATACCCAAATACGTGAGTGCTAAACAAAATTTGTTCCAGTCGCGAGATAAATCCAGATTGAGGCCCAAAGATGCATTGGAGATCCATCTTTCAGGTTGGTTTTTTGATCTGGAAGCATCTTTAATTTGATAAAGGAACCAAATGTTATGTGAATGTAGATGTGTTATTAACTATGGGGAAAGGGAGGCTGAAGCATCCATCCCAAAGATGCGATCACGTCCTATAACTAAAGCAGAGCCTGAGCTCGAGAGCCAACAAAGCCAGCGGGTGATCAGACTTTTTGTTTTTGATATGCGGGTGGATGTCTACGCTAACAACCAAATTTTTACTGTGTGATGGCATAGATATTTGTCAATGATTATATAATTCCAAATGCTTGGACGAGCCAACACTCGACAGAGAGATGCGGTCGCAAGAGATTGGCTAATCAGTATAGGATTTTGAATCCCCCACCCTCCCTTCTATTTTGGCTTAGCCAGGATAAGCCAATTGCAAAGGTGTTGTCTGGGGTGTTCAGAGAAGCCAGACCAAAGGAAATTAAAGATCAATTTTCAGAGTTTTGTGAAGACCGAAGAAGGAATAGCTGCTAGAGCCATCCAGTAAATTTCCTGTCCTTAGAGGACTGCTTTGATTAGTGTAAATCTCCCGCCAAGAGATAGCCACCTTGTGCACCAGTGTCTCGTTCTTTTTTCCACTTTGTAAAGTAGCTAGTTCCAGTATAAGGGCTTGAATGAGTCTGATTTTAGATGATATCCTAGATATTTTAGACTAGAGGAAAGAGGAGAGAAGGTATGGGGAAAAATACCTTTAATCTGGTCCAGAGAAGTAAGAGGAATATTGGCAAAGTGAAAGGTGGATCTTTCCCTATTGATCGTCAATCCAGTGGTGCTGCATAAATTTTGAAGTATCTCTTTTATTTCAATCCATTCCCGAGGAGTGCCCTTGGTCATGATGAGAACGTCGTCTGAAAAAAGGAGGTGTAGTATCTTGAGGGTTATGGACACCTTTATACCAAAAATCTTGCCTTCTGCTTGAGTTGATTTAAGGAGTAGGCTTAAGGCTTCCATAGCCAAAATGAAAATAAAAGGTGAGAGGGGCATCCCTGCCTTGGACCTTTTCCCATGTGGAAGAAAAAGGAGGATTCTCCATTAACTAAAATGGCAAGATTGGGGCCAGTTAGTCATAGTGCAAATAAAAATATTTTTTTTTTTTTTTTTTACAAAAACGGTTATGGATTGTATTAATGGGGTGGACTAGCCACAGAAACGGTTACAAATTAGTCTCAAGTTTTTCGGACCTATTTTTCTGCACCATTCTGCCTCTATAACTAAAGGCTTGTGATCTGCACTAGATTCTGAACTCCTTCAGTATCTATTACTGTGTTTCAGCATCTAAATCTGTGTTTCAGCATCTATTACTGTGTTTCAGCTTCTATTTCTGAGATTCAGCATCTATTTCTGTGTTTCAGCATCTATACAGTACTGTGTTTCAGCATCCAATTCAGTACTGTGATTCAGCAACTGTTTCATCACTATTACAACCCTGAGTTTCAGCATCTGGTACAGCACTGTTGCAGCACTGTGTTTCAGCATCTGAACAACACCGTGATTCAGCATCTGAACAACACCGTGTTTCAGCATCTGAATAGCCCTGTGTTTCAGCAACTGTGACAGCACTGTTTCAGCAACTTTACCAGTATTGTGTTTCAGCAACTGTTACAGCACTGGGTTTCAACATCTGTTTCAGAGCTCTGATTCAAAAATCTGTAACACACTGTTACAGCACTGTGTTTCAGCAACTGTGACAGCGCTGTCTTTCAGCAACTGTAACAGTACTGTGTTTCAACCTCTGTTTCTACGTTGTTTCAGCCTATGCTCCAGCGCTATTTCGACTCTTCCCCTCTCACCTTCCTCAGACCATCGCACCTGCACTTTGGATTCCTTCCTGCCAATTTTCAGAAATCTGCAATTTCTGACTGGGGAACCCCTCAAGGGATCTTCTCCCCGGACTCTAAGGGATTGGTTCATGATTTTCCATTCCATTCAGGTTGATGACTCCCTTGCCTAGGGTGGTTCCTCTGTTTGCTTCGTGATCTGCCAACTGATTAAGATTCCTGTGGACGTGGTAGAACTTCACCTCTTCGAATTCTTTCATCTGATCTGTAACCTTCTTATAATAGTGTTCCAGCCCCATGTTTTTGGGAGCCCTCCTCTGATTGAGAGCTTGTATAAAAATTCTAGAGTCGCCTATGACAGCCAAT
>ML778880.1:362839-385288 GCA_009831015.1 Picea engelmannii
TAGATTAGGGTTGATTACATCTTTATAATACCTTAATTTTCTTTTTTCCTCTAACTCTTTATCACACCACATTTTTTCCTTAAATTTTGATTTGACGTTTTTTTTAATAGTATCTTTATTCTGCAAAATGGTTTCTTCCATTCCCAATAGTTTAGCGAAGACCAGGCATCTTTATGCCATCCTCGTTTGAGTTGATGGTGGTTATGACTTGATTTTGAAGCAATTTTAGGTAGCCTCTTGTCTTCCATGTTGTTTAACTTGTTCTTATACATTAGGTATCTAGTCATAGCCATGCTCTCAATGGGGGAGAGGCTTGTTTCTACGAGGAGGATGGGATGGGGCGTATTTCCTTTAATTTTGAGATTGTAGGTTATAAAATTCTTTTGTATTTTCTCTATCTTTCTCCATGATTCACGAGAGATACTAGAGCCCCAGGCTTCACATCCATAAAAAATAACAGGTGTAACAAGAGTCTCAAAGAGGAGTTTCTTCTTATCCCAACTCCAAAGATCAGCTAATTTACAATTGTTTTCAAGCCCATAATAAGCTTTCCATCCCCCCATAATCATTTTCTCAATGCTATAATTCCAATTGAGCTTGTGGTGAATATCAATTCCAAGATATTTGTATGAAGTCACTTCCTCCAAGTTGTTGGTGTCATATACAAAGGTATCATAAGGGATCTTATTGCATTTAATAATCATGACCTTAGTCTTATCAGTATTAACAGTCAAACCCATATTGGAGCAAAAATCCTCGAGGATTCTTAGTTGGTTTTCAAGATCATGGGGACTCCTTTCCATAGGAACGATATCACCGACATAAAGAAGAAGATTGATGACTATACCAGTGAGAGTAGGGCTGACACAACCTATTTTTTCCAAGCATTCTTCTAAATTATCAATGTATATGCCAAAAAGGGTAGGGGACAAGGGACAACCTTGTTTGACTTTGACATTGCAATTAATCTCTTTTGATTAGTCCTCGGTGTTTTTAAACTTAGCAATAACGTTCTCATACATCCTTATTGGGTTAATTTTTTTATATTTTTAATTAAATATTTTGTTAATTTAAAAAATATATATTCAAAATTTTAAATAATAATTAAATTTACAATAAATAATATTTAATTTATAATAAAAAATATAATATATTAAAAAATCTTTATCATTAAAAAATATTTTTATTTTATTTTAAAATTTATATCAAAATTTTATTTAGATTTTATAAGTTAAGTTTTTTGGTGTTGAGGTTGTACATTTTTACGTTAAAAACACATCTAACTAATATGATAAAAGACTAAATATCTTATAAACATCTAACTAATATGATAAAAGAATAAATATTGTATAAGTAAAAGGAAATGAAAAAAATAACATTTAAATAAATAATAAAAAATCAATAACATATTTACATATACAATATTTAAGCTCTTAATTTTAGTGGAGTTACATTAATAAAAAGACATGTACTTTATTGTGACAATATGTTGAATGGAGACACAATATCCAAAAGTGTTCATTTATATAACTTTTTATGTGATTATGATATTGGGTTAAATGGATAAGCACCCACAAAGAATATTGTGGGTGTTCGTTCATGCACTTGTTAAAAACTTGTTTCCATTTTAATGTTAATGTTAAACATTTGGGGTAAAAGGGAACATAATAATATTATATATTTAAATAATGTAACATAATTTAAGTTTTTTAAAATATTGACTACAATAAATTAGTGTTAAATTTTATATTTAGAAGTTATTTATATCTTTTACATTTATGTTATGTTTATTTAATGTTATGTTTTGTGTGGTTATATTTTTTTTTAAGTACATAGTTTTAATTGTATTAATTATAATGGTTAAGAATATGTGTTTCTTTCAAAAAAGTTATAAGTTCAAATCTAAAGCGGGTAGGGTATGTATATCTTCGTAGATTGCTAGGTGGAGGGGGTTCCTTGTCCCATAAACAAGGGGGTCTCATATACCAATTTGGTGTCTGGCTTGGCTGTGACCTTAAAAATAGATTATGATTATTATTATTATAAGGAGAAATTATACAAAATCCATGTCACTCTTGGCTTGCTACCTAGGAAACTCGACCAACAATAGTCATATAAGTCATCTATCCATATAGTTTGAGAGAGATTCTGAATTAAGAAAAAACTAGTGATGATGTTTAACCAGTTCAGATACCTAATTGGTTTTATACAGTCAAGATAACGCCGCCTCTAGAACATATCTAAGATAAACAAAAGTATAAACATGCTAGAATTTACTCTGGAGAATCCCCACCTATCCCCTGAGGTGGCTTGAGAATTTGAGGTTGGGGGTCGTCACGTGGTTGAAAAGAAACCTGCAGGCCTTGTGCTAGGAGTCTATATCTAATTTCCTTGAGTTGCAGTTGTACCTGGTCCAGTTCACTACAAGGAAACGACCTTGTAGTGGAGGTTTTTAGTGTTACAAAATTGGCAAAAAATGGCAAAAAACCCTCCGCTAATTTTTTATTTTTTTGTAGGGGATGTTTTGTGGAGATTACAATGGAACTTCATTATAACTAAAATGATCTAGGCGGATGGAGGTTTTAGTGGATGTTTTTCTAGGCAGTGCGCTTCATGGTGTATATGCATCGATGCATTCTCAAACTTAAAGCATCGATGCTTACATTTCACCGAAAGCACTAGGGAGATCAAAGCAATATTGGGGCAACGGTGCTTTTCTAAATAACAACACACCAGTGCTTTAATAATAACAATGCACCAGTTGAACTTATGATACCATGCACTGGTGCGTTACAAGACAAACCTGACTAGTGCATGAAATTTAGAATGCACCGATGCGAAAGTATGATATAGAAGCATCGATGCATCATTTTAATTAAACACACTGGAAGGTCAATTTTTATTATTATAATTCTTATTGTTAAAATAATATTACAATCAGTGTTGATTCATTGTATTAGAACATCGATGCACATTGTATTTCAACACCAATGTTTTTTAACATTAAATGCATCGTTTTTCATTTTCTCTTTTTTGAAACATCAACCAGTGACAATGCAATTATTGTTATTTTTAATTCCATTGTTCATAAAAAAAAATGACATATATCTTATAATAGTATTCATATAAATTAAATTTTGAATAGTGCATTTGGATATGATGTTTGGATTAATTTGTTATATCATCATATTTCCCATCTCTTTATTATAATATTTAATCATCCATATATTTAATCGACGATGAGACATTTCACAGTGACATTGGACAACACGATAGAATAAAATAAAACATATTTTTATATATATGAATAAGAGACTCTTTGTCAGACAAAATGGGACACTTATTGGTAACCCATTGTCTTTCAATTGGGACAATGTGTCCATTACATTAAACAAAATGTCTGACTTTCACAGACAATTATTTCAAAAAATATGTAACAACTTGGATTGATATCCAAATATATTGATCATCATTCTTCGTTGGAACTGTTGTCAGTGCTCGAGCTACTTCTATGAATTGGGTTATTTGGCTGAGTGTTTTGTTGATTTCCTTGATTATTTTCCTCTTCTTCAAGTTTCATCTACCAAAAAAAAAAAAAAAGTGTAATGAGTGCATCTACATTGGTGAGAATAATGAAAATTGAAATAAATAATATACATGAATGTAATGCATATTTACTTCTACCTATATTTATGCAAAGAAACAAATGAATTATGGAGGAACAATTTAACAAAGTCAAATTATATCTGGATGGATTATAACCAAATTAATCATTGGTTAGTTACAGAGGTATTCTCCAACTATTTATAAGAAAGAAATTTGAATTTAATTTTAAATTTATTTTTTCAAAGATACGTGTCTTTTTGGGATCAATCTAATATTACTATAAAAAGACACTTGAAAGACACAACAATAGACACAGATATTGTTTCTCTCTCACACGTGGGATAAGTGATCTAAGGAAGAGACCAAGAAGTTGAAATTTTCTGAGTTACTTACTAATGTTCTAATGTTTACTAAAGTAATATCGTATATCATTGGAAGTAATTACCACTTGCAGAAAATTATGCTTTTTAATTTAACACTAGAAAATCAACATGGTTAGTCGTATGACATCTAGTATATCATGGATGTGTGTTGGTAGTTGTATGACATCGATTATATGATTCATGTGTGTTGGTCATAGTAGAAGACATATTATTTGGAGGGTAATTGTATATAGTTGTGCACAAGATAAATTGATCTCCTCTAGGAAATGCTTTTTTTTGTTCTTGTTTCTTGTTCTAGGAAGGTCACATGTAATAGCTCTGAGAAGGAGCCATAATGAAGGTCGCAGGAAGAAGACATGGAGGGAAATACCTTCCAACATGATATCAAGGAGAGACATTGCCAGACATTATGATGAGAGATAGGATGTCTCTAGGAGCAATGTACCTCCCAAGACAGTACCATGTTAGATAGCAGAGATAGTTCCAATGATCATGGATAGAACGAGTCAAGACCGACTGTAGCACAAATATGGAAGATCTAGTAGAGGAGGAAAACATATTATGAGACTCAGAGGGATTAGGTGTACCAATCCCAGTACATGATTCTAACCATGAGATGTTGAGGAAGTAGGCATGGCAACAGTTCAAGTGTATGTAGAGGCATTCCCAGAGAGGGAGGCAGTATTACATCTAGAGGGAGAAGAGATTGAGTTACCTCCAGAGAAGGAGGAAGATATACCTTCAGTGTCATAAGGAGAAGAGATAGAGGAGGAGTCACCTCCATCTCCAAAGAGAGTGTTGATGCTTTTCAGCTTCATGAGACATTGGTTTCATGAGGGAACCTCAATATATCAAGTATGGTCCAAGATGACTTAGCATGATCAACATTTACCTATGTTTCTCTGGGAAAAGGAATCCATGACTGCAGTGTATTTTCAGAACAAAAGTCCTCATAAGACTTTGAGGAACATGATTCTCAAGGAGGCCTTCATTGAAGTGAAGCCTGAGGTTGGACACTTCAGTATATTTGGGTGTTCAGTATACAGTCATGTACCCAAGGAGAAAAGGATCAATCTAGACCCTTCAGGGAGAAAGGGTACATTTGTGGAGTATAATGAGTCTTCAAAGGCATATCGAATCTACATCCTTGGTTAGAGACAGATTGAGGTGAGCATAGATGTTACCTTTGAGGAGGAAGTATCCTTTAAATATATATAGAGGATATCACATGGAGATTGATCATGTTGATCTGGTAGCTCCAGTTGATGTTCCCATAGATATTATAGTAGTTCAGAAGAGACCTACATGGGCTCATCAAAATCTGCAGGAGGAATAAGGATATGTACCTCTCATGGTACCTTTCGAGTGATCAAGATACCTCAAAGATATTCATGTTATGCCACAACTATGAGCCACATCATTCATTTTGAGCCTTCCTATTATGAGGAGGCAACTAGTCATCCAATATGGAGAGATGTCATGATGGAGGAGTATCAATACATCATGAAGAATGATGTGTGGGATGTTGTTCTAAGACCTTAGGGGAATTTTGTAGTGACTTCCAAATGGATATACAATATCAAAAACACAGTTGATGGGAGCATCAAGAGGCACAAAAGGATATTTTTTGTTAGCGGATTCTCTCAGGTGGAGTGAATAGATTTTGAGGAGACATTTGTTCATGTTGCTCGATACACTTCTATCCAGATGATTATTTCCCTTGCAACATCCATGGGTTAGAGAGTACATCAGATAGATGTAAATACAACCTTTCTCAATGGAGAGATTGAGGAATAAGTATACATCGAGAAACCAGATGGTTTTGTGATACATGAGAAGGATTTTCATGTGTGTAGGTTGAAGAAGTCATTGTATGGACTCAAGCAAACACCTCGAGATTGGTATGCAAGGATTGATGGACACTTGATGATTTTTGGGCTTCAGAAAAAGTGTTTTCGATCCCATCCTGTACTAAAAGACTGTTAATGGTGAGGCCCTGATTTTGCTCCTCTGCGTTGATGATTTATTCCTCATTGGTATCGAGAGCCTTATTGTTGAATGAAAGTATGTGTTGGACTCTAAGTTTGATATGAAGAACTTTGGTATGATGCACTACTTCTTGGGACTAGAGGTGTGGTAGATAACTGATGAGATCTTCTTGAGTTAGGGGAAGGACACATTTGAGATTTTAAATAATTTTGGGATGTTTAACTTGAAGCCTGTGGCTACACCAATGGTGATGAATCTAAAGAAACTAAGTGTGTCTTCTTCTGATTCTAGAAAATTTGATCCTACTCTATATAGACAATTGATTGGATGATTGATGTATCTAGTTAACACCAAACCAAATATTTTCTATACAGTGAGTGCACTTAGCTAGTTTATGAGTTAGTCGAGATAGACACAATAGATTGTTGTGAAGCATGTCTTGAGATACCTGCAAGGCACAGTTGGACATGGTATGAGATATTATTCTAGTATTGATATGATATGGCAGGAATATATTGACTCTGATTGGGCAAGGAGCGTAGTGGAAAGAAAGAGCACCTTCGGGTGTTGATTCACTTTGGGATCTTCCATGATTTCCTAGTGTAGCAGGAAATAGACTTATGTGGATTTGAGCACAACAGAAGCATAGTACATTGCATTAAGTATGTTAGTTAGTGAAGTAGTGTGGATTTGCAAGCTCCTTGTATATTTATCCGAATATGTGTTGGATTCCACCATTATTCATTATGGTATCCAAAATTGTGTGAAGATCTCATAGAATCTAGTGTTTCATGACAAATTGAAACACATTGAGATCCAGTACCATTACATATGAGACATGGTGCAGAGGAAGGAAGTACTATTGTTGTAACTTCCTATAGATGAGCAGGTTTTTTATGTTCTTACCAAACCAGTACAAAGTTCAAGCACTTTCTTGATAGACTTGGCGTGGCAAAGAATTCCTCCCTCGTTGAGAGGGAGTGTTGATGTTTTCATATTCTTGATACATTCTCCAGATCATACTCCTTTGTGAATGAGTTGAGTTGATATTTGATGACACTTAGCCAAGAAGGGATAAGTGGGACACTGATCCAAGAAGGGATAAGTGTGTTTCATATTATATCCCAACGTCCCTTGTGGAGAACACATGAGGAAACATCCCATGTGGAGAGAACATGATCACATGTCAAAGGAGTTGAACCTTGACGTCACACACTATGGGAGTTGAACCTAGTGTTTCTATAGCGTGTATCCTCTAGAAGTCCACTTGGGAGTGCCATGTGTGACAAACATTCTCCAGATCGTACTCCTCTGTGAATTAAGTTGAGTTCATCTGTGAGGACACTTATTCGAGAAGGGATAAGTGCATTTGAGATTATATCCCAATGTCCCATGTGAAGAGCACATGAGGACATGTCAAGTCAGTTGACCATTGACGTCACACACTATGGGGATATGACCCTAAGTATTCCTAGAGGGAGTATCCTCTAGAAGTCCACATGGGAGTGTAATGTGTGAAAAACCTTTTGCTACTATGGTGGTTGTGTACCACTGGTGGAGACTGCATGTCTCTCGACAGTGATTGTGTACTAATATGGAAAGATACCTACCTAGCTAAGAGGGAGTGTTGATGTTTCAACATTGGGAAAAACTTATCCTATATTGGGATACATACCAAGGGAGATAGGAAACATTTATCATAAAGGTGCACTTGTGGTAAATGGGCCCATACATAGTCCTTCCTTGATCATGACAAGGAATAATATGGACTCGAGGTACTTGAAGTGATTTCCATGTGTCAGTTAGCATCAGGATAACATTCACTCACAAGTGTGTACTTATGGTGAAAGATCTGGGTGTGGTATTTGTCCTAGTCATGGTGATTTGACAAGGAATGATAAAGACTCAAGATGCTATATGCTATTACATGCAGACTTAGAGTGAGCCTCATCTCAGAGAAAGTCAATTGGCTCAAAAGGGATATCTAGAGAAGTATTTTCTCCTTGGTTCAGGTGGGAGAGAGACATCTCCCAAGACTGACATACACATGTCATGCATCTAGGTTGAAGTTTGTATACTTCAGAGACAATCTTGGCATGATGCACAATTTCTCCCTCATTGAGATGGAGTGTTGATGTTTGGGAAACATCGGGAAGACATTCTCTTAGAATAATAATTAATAATATAATTATTGATTATTAAATATCATATATAATAAGTAAATGATAATAGTAAATTGTTATTGATTATTCAAGGGACGCATCCTTTCATGGATGGTCACCATATGTTCCCTATATATGAAACACTCATCATTGTAATAATATATTGATTATATCTCAAATGAAAAAAAACAACAAAATAGAGTCATGAATGATACACATTCCTTCAAAACCTAATCTCATGCCTTCTATCAACAACTCTTTTGTTGGCACATTTCCATACTTTGTTTCCTACAAGTTTTATACCCCATAATAAATCATATATTTAATATAAAGGATTTTTTTTGTTCCATTAATTATAAAATGAAAGAAGTAAAACAACATAGATACTTACAAATTCCATAATTAATTTTTGATATGCCAACAGATACTCACAACCCATACTTAACCCAATGACAATTTCAATTCTTCTGATGACTCTTTTTTTTATGTTAGCACCTTCTTGAAGACATTCAAGGATGGCTATTGTAAAACAACTTAAAATATACAAAAAAAAAATCTTAAGTTGTTATAAGGAAATAACAATTACTTGCAAACTTTATTATTGACCATTTTCTTCCTTGTCGTCCTGTTTTATGTGTTGAATGGGTTCCATTTTGTTTTATTTTCTGCAAGAAAATACTTGAAAATTAATATTCAATGCTAAATTATTTATTTATATGTACCTCATAGAAAAATTCAATGATTTCATACATTTGAAGTGCGTTTTTGTTGAGATGACTCCTCCTGTGGTGCAACTATGTCCATTTCTTTAACCAACACCTTGTACACTTTTTTGGACATTCCTACTGGCATATTTTGGATATCAACTCATTGATCCTTTGGGATTTTCATAATCTTCCTGAAAAAAGTAAGATGACAATAAATAATTTTTATATTGATATATGAAAACCAAATATCACAAAATTGATATTAATAAAGGAATATTTTGTAGTAATATATACATAGTCCAGAAAATCGTTTTTAGAAATATTACTTTTTGAATTATTATTTTTTGTTGGTGTATGTTTTTTCTATTGCAAGTCTGACAGGTCTCATTGACCATTTCTCTAGAAGCGCTTCATGTAGTTTAGATATAACCTGGTTCTTGGAATCATTTGATTGATTTTTGTATTGTAAGTGGAAAGTATGTCTATATGTTTGTTCCACTATATCCCTCATAGTTTTGTAAAAATTTTCCCCCTTCTATTAAACTCGAGAACCAATCTAGATGAGCTAAGGACTAATTCATCATCATTTACATCTTCTATAATTTTTATTTTCTTAGGACAACGTTGTTGGTCCCTATAGAACATTGCGTTCCTTCCTTCGCAAGTCACGAGTTTAAACCTCGATTTATCTAGAGGAGTGCTTGAGGGTTGTACGATTCTCCCTAGGGGTTATAAGGTAGATGGTAAGATTCGACCCCATGTCATGCGAGTACGATACTGTCTCCGTTGTCGATTCCCCTAGTCATAAAAAAAAAATAAAAAAAAATAAAAAAAAGATATAAGCAAGACACCGACAAGAAAAAATAATTTAAATTACAACGGTGTGATATGTATCGATAATAGCACCATGCCTAGAGTAAAAAACAAAAACAAAAATAAATACCATGAGCAAAAAAAAAATAACCAAAAAAAATTACACACCGATGAATGAATTTTTAAACAATATTATGTGGCAACATTTCGAGTGCACTTTATCATTAAGTGCACCAGTGTGTTATAGTCAAATCGGTGCACCGATAACCAGAAACCACTTTTTTAAAAAGCGTGACAGGGACGACAGGGTTTGAATCCAATGCAATAAGTGGTCCCCTTGGATCACATGTCAAATGCCTTATATATAGAAACACAAACCTATTAAATCTAAAATTCCTAAAATGAAAAGCCCTAATTGTGAAGTGATAGAGGGAGTCGAACTCTAAGGTTAAATTTTAGAGTCACATAAGCAAGAAGAATCAAGGGTTTAAGGTAAGTATGAATTTTTTTTTTTTTTTTTTCTGAATTTTAATTAAATCTAAATAGGGATACAAATTGAAAAAATATATATTATTAAAATCAACAGTAAAATTTAAAAATTTTACTATGCAAGGTTTTGAGTGAATCACAAAAACCTTCAAATTCTAATCTTATGAATAATTTTGTTGCTCCAAAAGGGTTTTGAGTGAATCACCATACCCTTTAAATTATGATCTTCTAAATAATTATGATGTTCTGTAACGACCTCATCGTTACGACAACAAGCAACCCAAGCAAGTGCAATTTGTTTTTTGTTTGAAGAAGGAAGGCAACAACGACAATAATTAAACAACACAACTTGATGACGAACACAGTGCACGCAGATAAGGAAATAGATAACAACGAATCAACACACTAGCACATCATGAAACTAGACGAAACATGTGATAATCAATAGACAGATAGAAATGACTACCCGCCCGACACAAGCAAGACAATGCCTACAAGATAAAGGAAAACATCAACAACCTGACACATTGGCTTCGACGACCAGGAACTAGAAACCTCTACGTCACACAAAACCCAATGCCTTGATGTGTTACAAAACCAAGTACCAACAACCATTACAACGAACAAATGCCCACATCGGGAAGCATAGACTCCGACCAGGTTATCCTTTACCTCTATCCATCAGGGAAAGCAATGATCCCCTCATTAGGAATCATGTTGTCAAAATACAATAGGTGTGAAAGTAACCCTAGTGTAACATAACACATCTAGACCAATAACCCAAGAAAAATTCAACACTCTAGGAGATTGAAATAACTGTCGAAACACAAGATGACTAACCCAAGCACCCAAACAACAAGCTAACAAGACGCAAGGTAAAACTGACTAATATAACAATCATACATCACATTAAATTCCAAAGCATTCCTACATCAACATGGTTAATAGCACCTAGGAATCTAATATTTAACCAGTCATACCTCACATTAATTTCCTAATTCTACATGCGTCATACACTCCTTAAATTGATGTTTCTTTACCATTTATGGAATAACTACATGTTTTATTTTTGCATTAAAAAGTGAACTACTATATGCACTTAACATAATCAATATACGTTGTCAATAAATATACGTTGTCTATTAATATAAGTGAGCTAAAAAAGCTGAACTACGATGTTTATTAATAATTGAACTACTTAACATAATATAAATGAACTACGCTGTCTATTAAATATTCGACATTGTTGTCTATATTATTGTTGTCTAAATTAACAAGTCTCTGGATAATTGTATAGATAAACTATTAATAATTATAATGATATCGTTGGGTAAATAACCATAACTAATTGATAAATAATATCATTGTGTAATAACATTTTGCTATCAACAATAATTAAACGCTATCCATTACTCTGACATTACATATAAAAACGTTGTCTAACTGTATATTCATTGTCATATAATATAAGGATATTTATTACACAAACATAATGTTATTTATTACACGAATAGAATCGTTGTCATATAACATAATGCTTATTTATTACACAAACATAATGCTATTTATTACACAAATAGAATCGTTGTCATATAACATAATGTTGTAACACAAACATAATGTTATTAATTACACAAATAGAATCGTTGTCATATAACATAATGTTGTAACACAAACATAATGTTATTTATAATCATTGTCATATAGATATATGTTAAATCGTTGTCACACGAAATTGCAGTCAATATGGTTAATTTGCAATCAATATATATCAAAAATGTAGTCAAAATATTAAATCGTTGTCATTGATAGTATAAATTCATTGTCATTTAAATGTTAAAAACATAGTCATTCAAGGTATAAATTCGTTTTCATTAATAGTATAAATTCGTTTTCATTTAAATGTTAAAAACGTGGGTATACCAACAATGAAATTTGCTGGTAATTGTGGTTCATTAAAAATGCAGGTAAGGGTTTAATGACATTAAAAATGTAGGTATAACACCAATGAAATTCACTAGTAATCGTGGTTCATTAAGAACGTTGTTACAGTATTAAATCATAGCCACTACATATTAAAATAGGAGTCACTACATATTAAGATTGCAAGCAATATATCAAATCGCGGAGATTATACCAATCAAGCGCTGGGTAGTATGCCAAGAAATCGTAGAGATAATCAAACAAAAACACAGAGACTAATCGATCTGAGATGAATCAAACAAAAACGCAGAGATACTCAAACATAAGAAGATGCAAAGACTAATCATTCGACAATGGATCAATCAAAAACATAAAGATACTCATTCACAAGGAGGGATCAAGGATTAGAGATTAATCAGAAAAGAAAAATGCAGAGTTAAGTAAGGGATAGATATTTTTTGTGAAATTTATCCTTCACTTATTATCCATGCACAGGAAAGTAGGGCATTTGAATCTATAGGTCTTTGAACACCGGAGTGACAACCGTCAATTCAGATCTTGGTCAACTGCTCAGGCACAAACTAATAACTTAAGGGATAAGGGACATAATATAAACACTCATTTTTTCTTCATATTAATCAATAAAATAATGCAGAGAATTCATTGCAATCAGAGTTTTGGGTTCTCCATGGGAAATCAAATCAAAAATACAGCGAGCATAACGCTGGGATGACTTTAAGTTTTTTATCACAAAACGTTGAATAAAAAAAATCTTTAACATAGTATAAATACACTATTGAACGCACCGAAACAATATTAAACTACCATTTAAAAATATACACATGCATACTGTAGCCAAATGCAAAAGCTCTGAGTCGGTGTCTCATGCACACTCTACCCAACTCCCACTTGTTGACCGATGTGACCTCACTAGTACCTCCCAACCAACTCTAGGGGTAATCTTCTTCCCCATGAGCCTCCGAAGCTGCAAAGGGGCTATGCACACAATACCAGAGAACTGCTAGCACCTAGCTCGCCTCGCAAGGTTGAGCTTCCACTCGTTACCTGAGCTGGGTATCCCAACTCCCACAAGAGAAATTTCAGTCAAGTAAAATTTCAACAGTGTAACGTGACGCCAAAAGATCAGATCTAGACTCCTTTTCCTCCGTCCTTTTTATAGAGTTTTTTAAGTAATTAGTTTCCCAAATTCTCATCAAATTCCTTTTTCAGTTAATTAATTTTGAAAAACCTCCCCCATACACATGTCACCCCTCCCCTAGTTGCACCAGAAAATCAATTTTATTAATTAATTAAATATTCCTATTTCCCTCACCCACCTAAAAGCATTCCTAAAAATGCTCCTTGGTGTCTCAATATTCCCTTACAAATCTTAAATGACTTACGCCTTACTTAATTCCTAGTTGAGTTCATAAATAAAAAGTTCCCAAGGCAAGATTCCTTACTAAGTTAGACATTCAACTTTTTCTTTATGTTTCCCCTTTTCTTTAAGTTTCCCCTTTTTATTTAAGTTTTCTATTTCTTTTAAGTTTCCCTCTTTTTCCTTTTTAACTAAAAATCAATTTAGCAAGTGTAGATAAAACAAGCATTTACCCTTTTTCCTCTTTAATTAAAAATTAATTTTACCAAGTATAGAGAAAACAATCACTTACCCTCATTTCTTTTTAACTAAAAATTAAATTAGCAAATGTAGATAAAAACAACCATTTCCTCTTCTAAAATTTTAATCTTCCATTATAATTTTGAATTTCTTACCCCCCCCCTTCTTGTTACATGTTTAATTATTATTATTATTATTATTTGACCACAAGTTCTACTTAGACCTAGGTTTTAATTTCACTAGATCGGGAGACATTTTTTATTAGGGAAAATTGTTTTTAAACCTTACTTATCAAATCATTCATTTTAAGGTCGACTAGTTTTATTCACTTACCATTTAAAATTGCGACGTGCCCTTCAGGGAACACCACGTGCTCCAAGGGTGCCACTCACCTCTTTATGTTTTCCTTGCGCGATGTTCCCTTCAGGACATACTACATACTCCAAGGGTGCCACTCGCCTCTTGACTGACTTTGGTAGACATCAAACCCCTGGAGTCAATAATCCACCAGGTGATATTGTGGGAGACTAAGGGCCTCTAAGAAATAAGGCCCCTACCTTATTGTGTGCCCCTTAGAATCATCGTGAGTGACTGTCACAGTATACCCTTACGACATCATGGGTCTTCTCAAAATAGGTAATCGTTAACCTACAGTTCGATCCATGGCAAGAGTGTTATTAGGCTATGGCAGGGATGTTTCCACATCTCTCCCTCAATGTCTCTAGTTGTCATGCATGACCCCTCTACTCCACATGTGAGTCTGGTCAGCAAGCTATCGTTAGCCTGCATCCATCAATGAATCATGTCAGCAATAATAATCAATCATCATAACATCTAATCATATGCCCATATGTCATATCAACAACATTCAAACCCCAATAGTCCACTCCCTAACTTGATCTGGAGTTCAAGGGATCTCATCGATGTCTCTACATCCTCAATGTCCCAAGTCCTGCACACTCAGGAGAACCCAGTCAATAGCACCTGTCTATGTAAATAAAACAAAATAACATATCATCATATCCATAATATATCATAATCATAATCAAATGGCCAATAGTATAATAATCTGGATCACTTGCAAGCAAGTGTCCTCAAAGAATAATTTTTCTTAGTGCGCACAAGAGCGGGATGTTACATACACCCCCTCTTGGTTTAAACTTCATCCCGAAGTTTCACAGTATATAGGTGCTGAAATAAAGTGTATCACAGTATCATAAGTCTATCTATCAAACAAAAATGGAAATTGTTGATGCATATCATATGTGTCCTCCCAGGTCATCGAGTGTGGACTATAGTTGTCCCACTGGACCTTGACCTGATCTATTGTTTGATGCCATAGTTGTCGAATGCGATGGTCTAGAATATAGATCATATTTGGCATGAGTGCACCCTCGTCTGATACTTGTAAGGAACTCATGTCAACAACATGGGTAGGGTCACTACCATAAAGTCTCAACACAGAGACATGAAAGACATCGCGGATATGCCTCAAAGAATTAGGCAAGGCTAGTCAATACGTCATGGGCCCTCTCCTTTCCAAAATCTCGTAGGATCCCACAATCCTAGGAGAGACTTTATCACCCTTTCCAAACTTGATTGAACTCTTATGTGGTTTCACCAGCAAGAAGACTCGATCGCCAACTTCATAACTACGATCGACACGATGCACATTGGCATAACTCTTATGTCGATCATGTGCTTCTTCGATCCTTTGTCTTAGTGTTTTCATTTGATATTCCATTTCTTGGATCACTTCTAGCCCCAACAGGACCCCATCCTCAAGCCGATCCCAACTCAATGGTGTCTGACACAGTCGCCCGTAAAGAAACTCGAAATGTGCCATATTAATGGTGCTTTGATAATTATTGTTATATGTGAATTCTACCAATGGAAATAATTCTTCCGAATTCTTTTGTTGGTCCATCACGTACATTCTCAACATGTCCTCCAAGATTAGGTTTGTTCATTTAGTCTACCCATCTGTCTTCGGGTGATACACAGTACTAAAGTTAAGTTGGGTTCCCAAGGCCTCTTTGAAACTAGTCCAAAATTGTCCAGTAAACATCAATCCTCGATCGGATATAATCCTCTTAGGCATGCCATGCATCCTCACAATCTCACTGATGAAAAATATGGCTATGTTAGGCTCCTAATACATTGTATGCACAGGAATAAAATGAGCACTCTTCGTCATAGTGTCGGCTACCTCAAAAATCGAGTCATGTCTCCTTGTCGTCAGGGGCAATCCAACAATGAAATCCATCGAAATGACCTCCCATTTCAATTCTGTAATAGAGTGTGGCTGTAGTAATCCTACTACATGTCTATGTTCAACCTTGAAATATTGGTACCATCATTGTGCTTTGTCCAATAAAATCCTTGACCTCTTTGTACCAGTCATCATCACACTGTAAAGTTAGAATCTTTTCACGTAGATTCATCTGAAGAGGCATCACATAAAAGATGTGTGGTATCTGACTCAATGCATCCCCACTCTTTTCATTGTTACCTTTATGTAATTAATCTCTAAATCAAACTCGCTAAGAAATTCCGACCAACGTCATTATCATGCGTTCAAGTCGCTTTGCATAAAGTGGTTTTGTAGTCCACAGTGGTCCATTTTTAGTTCAAAATTCTGTCCAATCAAGTAATGTCTCCAAATTATCAAGGCATAAACAATGGCTAACAACTCCAAATCATCTGTTGCACAGTTCTCCTCATGTCGTCACAACTTTCTTGAGATGTAAGTGATCACTCGACCATCTTCCATCAATACCCTGCGTAAGCCTTCCTTGGATGCATTAGTGCATACCAAGAAGTCTGCATTCATGTCAGGGAATTTTAGTATCGTTGTTGTTATCAACAGCTCCTTGAGCCTCCGAAATGCTTCCACACATTTCTTGGTCCAAACAAACTTCTTGTTCTTATTCTACAATTTCGTAATCGAATTTGTTATCTTCGAAAAACCCTCGATGAACCTTCGATAATATCCTGCTAAACCCATGAAGCTATGCACTTCGGGGACATTCGTTGGCACAGGCCATTCCATAATAGCCTTGACCTTTACTGGATCCATGACAACACCTTTGTCGGATATGACATGCGCTAAGTAGTGAATCTTCGATTGATAAAATGAGCATTTAGACAATTTCCCAAACAATTTGTTCTCTCACAGACACTGCAGTACCAAACACAAGTGCTCGTCATGCTCTTCCAACGTCTGAGAGTAAATCAAAATATTGTCAATGAATACTTGGATGAACTTGTCCAAGTATTCACGGAACACCCCATTCATCAAACTCATAAATACCCTAGGGGCATTTTTCAGTCCAAAAGTTAAAACAATAAACTCGTAATGTCCAAACCTCATCCTAAAGGAAATATTAGGGACATCATCCTCCTTGATCTGTAACTGGAAATACCCTGATCTCATGTCAATGTTTGAAAACACCATCGCACCTTTCATCCGATCGAACAAATCATCAATCCTTGGCAACGGGTATTGATTCTTGATCGTTTCCTTGTTCAATTGACAGTATTCAATGCAAAGCCTCCACAACTCATCCTTCTTTCATATGAAAATAACAGGCACACCCCACGGTGACACATTGGAACATATAAGTCCCAGGTCCAACAAATCCTTTAGTTGCATTCTCAACTCCTGTAAATCTAGGGTCGACATCTGATAAGGCGTTATTTCTATCGGTTCAGTCCCTGGTTTTAGGTCTATGGTAACATCCAATTCCCTCTCCGATGACATCCCAGGTAACTCCTCAAGGAAGATGTTTGCAATTCTGTCACCATCGAAAGGTGTTCTAGACCTTCCACTACTCCCTTCTCGTTTAACGTAAGGATTGCATAAAACTTACATCCCTTGCGCATGCTCTTCCGTAGCTGCAAAGAAGAGATTAAACTTAGGGAAACTCCCTAGTTCTGACCTACAATCACGTATCTTTGTCCCTCATCATCGACCAAGCTCAACCATTTCATGTTACAGTTGAGTATTGCCTCATGTGATTCCAACCAGTCCATACCGATCATGACATTATAATATCCTAAGATTGTGACATACAGGTTGGCCCTGGTGACAAACTCTCCTAGTTTAAGGCTACAACCCGTAACCTTCCCTCCAACCTTTTGTTTGGCTCTCGAAGCCATTTCTACAAATCTAAACTCACCATGTTCGAATGCCTTTACCTTAATTATTTTTAGCATTGTAATGGAAATGAAACTCTCGATAGCATCGGGATCTATAAAAATACTAAGGGTCAGGTCAGTAACGGTAAGGAGTACACTCCTGAGGGACTGGTCGCTGAGGTGTAGTGAAAGTGGATCCTCTCTAGAAGCCATGATTTCCTAGTGAATGTCTGGCTAGTGTCTGATGTTGTTGTGCACCAGATGACATGTGTTCCACGGGTCTCGCTGGAGTCTTTATCTAAACCTTGTTTATAAGCTCCTCCTTTGCTATGAGGGCCTTCTGAACAGCCTCATGCAAGGTTTGAGGCATCATAATCCTAGCCTTTTCACGAATGCTGACATTAAGGAAAAACATGAACCTGTTGACCTTAAGTTTCTCAGTATTCAAGTGCAGAGAATACCAAAGCAGCTCCATAAAATGGACCTCATACTCAGGCACCCTACGACTGCCCTGTAGCAAGGTGTTGAACTCGTTGAGATGACGCTCAATGAATTTCTTCGATAGATACCTCTCTCAGAACTATTCCTCGAATAGTTCCCATGACACATTGTTGACGACCATGTTCAAATGTGGCAGGAGCGTCTTCCACCATAGAAGAGTGCTCCCCATAAGTTGAAAGACCACCATCCTGACCTTCATGCTGTAGGTCGTAATCACGAAGTGTGAAGTACATCACCTTTCTCTACATCCATGCCTCGATTGTGCAGTCATCTGCAACACTCGTGGACTCGAGAACTCATCTCTCTCAAGTTCTCGGTGGATTCCAATGGTACTGGCTGGGGTGCGCTGTGGACCCTCAGGGGTACAGGCACCCTGGCCTCATCTCAATATAGATGGTGAATCAAGGCCTTTTGACATTCCCTAGAAGGACCTTGTCAGACCATCACCATCCCTTACAACAATCGAATCCATCCCAAGGAATTTCTCTTCCCCTTAGGGGTTAGACTCTGAGGGTGCGGGAACCTCTGGAGGCATCACACCTCCTTCCACAGCACCCGTTGTGAATCTATGTGGCGTCCTCTCATCGAGATCATTGCATGGACATGTTAACTTGTTTACTTAATGCCAGGTTAATAATAAAGGGTTTACTGCAGTGGAAATCATGGCTATCCACAGTTTCAAGGTTGAACTCGCTCTCATACCATATGTAATGACCCCATCATTACGACTACAAGCGACGCAAGCAAGTGCAATTTTTTTTTTGTTTGACAAGGGAAGGAAACAACAACAACAGTTAAACAACACACCTTGATGATGAACACAACGCACGTAGATCATGCAACATAAAATGACAAATTAGCACGCTATCACATCATGCAACTGGATGAAACATGCGATAATCAATGGACAAATAGAAACGACTACCTGCCCAACACAATCAAGACAACTCCTACAAGATAAAGGACAACATCAACAACTCGACATAGTGGCTTCGATGACCAGAACTAGAAACCTCTACATCGTGCAAAGCCCAACACCTTAAGGTGTTACAAAACCAAGTACCAAAATCCATTACAACGAACAAACGCCCACATCAGGAAGCACAAAATCCGGCTAGGTTATCCTTTTCCTCTATCCATCAGGGAAAGAAATGATCCCCTCATCAGGAATCATGTCATCACAAGGCGATAGGTGTGACGGTAACCCTGGAGCAACATAACACATCTAGACCAATAACCCAAGAAAAATTCAACATGCTAGGAGACTGAAATAGTTGTCGAAACACAAGACAACTAACCCAAGCACCCAAACAACAAGTCGACAAGATGCAAGGGAAAATTGAATACTATAACAATCATACATCACCTTAAATTCCAAAGCAATCCTACATCAACATGGTTAATAGTGCCTAGGAATCTAATATTTAACCAATCATATCTCACATTAACTTCCTGATTTCACATCACTAGTACACATGAGCAAATTTGTGACGGTTTTTCGTTAATATTGCCACACTTATCCGTCGCAATTTCCACGAAAGCGGAGATTTTTTTTCATCGGAATAATTTCGTCGCTATATCCATGATCCAAGTGTGTGTGGAAACATCGACGAAATTATCTCTCCACATGTCACCACCTTCAATATCAGTTAACCCAATACATCGTCTCAATTACGACGAACTATCGTCGCAATAACAACGAAGAAATGTGGCAATTACGATGAAACTTCATTGCAATTGGGATGAGAAGTTATGCCAAGCCAATAACTTATGATGCAACTGCTGGACGTGCAACGAAATTCCATCGCAACGTGCGACGAATATTCATGGTAATATTGACGAATGCAATATCTCAAAACCAAATTTACGACACACATGTTGTATATGTGACGAATATTCGTGGCAAATTGCGACGAAGTTTCATCGCTATAGAAACGGTTGTGGTAAAATAGTAAAATATTTCCGACGAACTTGCATCGATATTGCGACGATGGATTTAGGTTTTAAAAAAAAAATTACATGAAATATGGTATACCATATTGTATGCCATATTACAATGTAATATGGTAATGCCATATTACATTTTAATATGGCATTACTATTACATTGTAATATTGTAATATTGTAATATATTGTAATATATATATCCCCTACAAATAATCAAGGCACTAATCAACCAAATATTGTAAGCATGTGTTATCATGAAGTTGGATTAGAAGTAAGGATACCAATATGACAATATACACAAAGAATAATTTGGAATATTACTTTCAAAAAAACACATGGATTGCATGAGTGAGTCATTATGCAATTTATATTACACAATACTATGACAACATTTATAAGATTTATGGATGATATCTTAAGACCATTTCTTGAACTTGTTTATTGTAGCCTCCTTGGAGTAACAACACAAAATTCAGAGGAGAAAGTACAGTTACAACATAGTGTTGCAGGAGAGTTACAACATAGTTATAGTGAGATGCAACAGAGTTACAGAAAGTGTTGCAGCAGAGTTATAGCGAGTTGTAGTAGAGTAATACTGAGTAACAACAAGTGGAGTAATAGCACAAAATTCGAAGTAGAAAGTACAGTTACAGCATAGTGTTGCAACAGAGTTACAACATAGTTATAGTGAGTTGCAATAAATTTACAGAAAGTGTTGCAGTAGAGTTATAGCGAGTTGCAGCAGAGTAATAGTGAGTAACAACAAGTGGAGTAACAACGCAAAATTTGAAGGAGAAAGTGCAGTTACAACATAGTGTTGCAGCAAAGTTACAGCATAGTTATAGTGAGTTGCAACAGAGTTACAGAAAGTGTTGTAGTAGAGTTATAGCAAGTTGCAGTAGAGTAATAGTGAATAACAACAAGTGGAGTAACATCACAAAATTCGAAGGAGAAAGTAAAGTTACAGCATAGTGTTGCAACAGAGTTACAACATAGTTATAGTGAGTTGCAGTAGAGTTACAGAAAGTGTTGCAGCAGAGTTATAGCGAGTTGCAGTAGAGTAATAGTGAGTAAAAGCAAGTGAAGTAGAGTAACAACACAAAATTCGAAGGACAAAGTACAGTTACAACATAGTGTTGCATCAGAGTTACAACATAGTTATAGTGAGTTGCAACAGAGTTATAGCAAGTGTTGCAGTAGAGTAATTTAATTGAACCAAGGTAATTCATGGGGTTAGCAAATTATTTAGGAATGAAGTGTCTCTTCAACGCACATTAGAAAAGGCAAGTATAAACTTTCAGTTCATTGCAATTGAAAACCAAGTAACTGAAGCTTTGACTTGAAAGAATTGTAATGCATCAATATTAAATCTATTGAAACTTGAAATTTCATTTGAAATCAAAGAAAATTTCACATGATACACAATGGCGAAACCTTTGATGCAATGAAGGAGTTGGATAACATAACACTTGAAACTTTTGTTGGTGCAATCATAATATACCCAAATAAGATAAGGAATTGTACATCATAGTTTAGGCATTGAAGTACTACATGAATTATTTGTTAGGAAAAAAAAAATAACTCAAATCATAAGCTTTTATAATCTTTGTCAATTGATCCAAGTCACAACAAAGCGCAGACTTCATGTGAATGGTTTCCTACAACATTTTGATTCGGTAATCAAGTATGATGAATATATATAAAACCACATGGTCAATTTCCTTTAAGACCTTTGATGTTTTTATTTGACCATAGCTCTAAAGATAAACTCTTATGTACTTGAAGAATATAAGGGATTACCTACATCTAGCTCAAATTTGGGCAAATGGTTAAAACCTTACAAAACTTGTATATATATGCAAGCATCAAGTCTTTGAGATGATTGTAGGCTTGAAGGAGGATTAAAGTATAAATTTCATAATTTTTTTGTTAAGAAAGGAGAGCCAAGAATAAGCTCATGTGGGAAGCTTGAAGCTGTAAAGTCGATATACATTTTAGAGTAAACTAGACTAAATAATATGGTAGTTCTTATACCATGTTGAAACATGAAAACAAGATGTAATTATCTTCTTCACTCATGTAAAGTTGCATTTTGGAATATCTACATTTATCATGTGTAGTAGATATAATAAATTCTCAAGAAAATTTTAATCCACACTCTAGATGATAAT